>JADLZL010002616.1:0-259994 GCA_015844335.1 Chrysopogon serrulatus
AGGTGCGGTGTCAGCAAAAGGCGTGGTTACAAGTCAATAAAGGCATGCATTGCTTAGTTGTTTAGTAGGAGCGTTTAACGCTCGCCGTTGCTTTGGCCGGAGCGCTGTATAGCACACTACGGACGGATCGCCGGAGCGGCGACGACGACTTTGACGCGACGTCGGCGACGGCGACAGCCAGTTGATGCAGCTAGGCGCACCGCTGGTAGTCGTTGTGCAGCCAGCCCTTGCATGCTTTTATAACCGCAGAATGCAGGGCAGCGTCATTTGGAGCATCACTGACAGAGGCAAAGACAGAGCTTATGTTATGGAGTCTGCCATGTTTCCCGGCTGCTGTCTCGCGGCTCTTCTCGTGCTCGCAGCTCTCGCCTCTCCCCACCGTCATCTGGCCGCGGCGGCGGCGGCGGCGGGCTACGGAAGCGAGACAAACTGGCACGTCGTGAGCGTCAACTCGCTGCTGCCGAGCACGGTCTGCACGGCCACGAAAGGTCCTATTTTATTCGGAGAAAAAAAAGATAGCGTCACATGACTAGCTAGCTCCCTACATGCATGCTTTAAATTCCGTTGCTGCTGTCCTGCATGCAGCGGCACCCGCCAGCTCGTCGGCGCTCACCGTCGTGCACAGGCACGGCCCGTGCTCGCCACTGCCGTCACGCGGCGGCGCACCGTCCCATACCGAGATCCTAGCCCGGGACCAGGACCGAGTCGACGCCATACGCCGCAAGGTCGCCGCTGTAACTGCGGCCGTATCCCTGCCGGCGAACTGGGGCAAATCTCGCGGCACCACCAACTACGTCACCTCGCTCCGCCTGGGCACGCCGGCGACGGAACTGGTGGTGGAGCTCGACACCGGCAGCGACCTGTCGTGGGTGCAGTGCGAGCCGTGCGCGGACTGCTACGAGCAGCACGACCCGGTGTTCGACCCCGCCAACTCGTCCACGTACTCCGACATACCCTGCGACGCGCCGGAGTGCCAGGACTTCGGCTCGTCGGACAACTGCTCGTCGGAAAAGAAGTGCCCGTACAAGATCTCCTACGTCGACGACTCGTACACCGCCGGCGACCTCGCGCGCGACACGCTGACGCTGTCGCTGTCGCTGTCGCTGTCGGTGTCGCTGTCGTCGCCGACCGACACGGTCCCGGGCTTCGTCTTCGGGTGCGGCCACGACAACGCCGGGACCTTCGGCGAGATCGACGGGCTCTTGGGCCTCAGCCGCGGGGGGGCGTCGCTGCCGTCGCAGGTGGCGGCCAGGTACGGCGCGGCCTTCTCCTATTGCCTCCCGTCGTCGTCCGGCGCCGCGGGGTACCTGTCCTTCGGCGGAGCAGCCGTCCCTGCGAACGCGCGGTTCACGGAGATGGTGACCAACCAGGACGACCCGACGTGCTACTACCTCAACCTCACCGGCATATTGGTCGCCGGCCGGGCGCTCAAGGTGCCCCCGTCCGTGTTCGCGACGGCGAGCGGGACCTTAATCGACTCGGGCACCACGTTCAGCCACCTGCCCCCGACCGCCTACGCGGCGCTGCGGTCGGCGTTCCGGTGCGCCATGGGCAGGTACAAGTACAAGAGGGCGCCCAGCTCGGGCATCTTCGACACGTGCTACGACTTCACCGGCCACGAGACCGTGCAGATACCGTCGATGGCGCTGGTGTTCGCCGACGGCGCCACCGTGCGCCTACACCCCAGCGGGGTGCTGTATACCTGGAACGATGTGTCTCAGACAGTCAGACGTGCCTCGCGTTCGTGCCTAACGACGACGACGCGTCCTTGAGCGTACTTGGGAGCATGCAGCAGCGGACGCTCGCCGTCGTCTACGACGTGGGCAACCAGAAGATTGGGTTCGGCGCCAAGGGCTGCGCCTGAAATCCACCGTTGTTCGAAAAAGATCAACGGCTATAAAGTGATACATAATTTCATATTGCATTTTGTTTGATATGGCAGTTTTGAAAACTAGAAAATGAAACCCACCACTTAGAATGAAATCCACCACTTAGACTGGCCTAAATATAGATAACAAACTACTGTAACAACGCGATAATGTTCCTATGGACCCTGTCCTGCATGATGGGATTAAAATTTTTGCCATTTGCTGCTCGTGCTAAGATTTTATTACGAGACTAGACGCACAAACATGACAATGTACAGCGAATGATAAAAATGTATTGGTGCATAATGACTGAGCCACGTGCCTCACAGATCAGAGTTGAAGAAGAGAATCGTCACATGTAAATCTCCACAATTAATGACGGAAATAAAATGGAATAAGAAAATCGATTGTTTATCGAGTTCTTAAAAGAACTGCTAATTGTTTGATAAATTATTCACCGCACTAGGAGGGTCTGAGCTTCCAAGCAAATCTTTATTGACCCCCTAGAAAGTCACTAAGGTGTGTTGTATCGAACTTTTTTATTTACCTCAATATAAAGATGTGCAAACTTTTTGCGTGTTTATAAAAAAAGAACTATTAACAGTTTGATTTATGTTTTAGGAAGAAAAAAATATTTTATACCAATTTTGGTTATTGATCCATTGAAGTTATTCACCTTTATATATCATTATACATATTATTATATATAAGTTACACCCACATACAAAAATATTGTTAAGCAGCGTTTGGATATTTTTATTTGGAGGAACTAAAATCAACTTAGTGGACTATTTGGCTTGGAATTCAACATCCCACAACTTTTCCAATTTCAGATATAAGGCTATCTTAAATTTATAGGGTGGGAGATGAAAACTGATTTTATAGATCACCATACTATGTTTCTATTATGCAACTTTTATAAATATCTCCCTCGTTTGACCAACAGTAGTATACAAACATATTGCACGTGTGTTCATATTAGCTTAATTGATCTGTGTCTAAGTTATGATTATTAAAATGGATTTCAGTTCCAAGAATCAAATAGGGCCTTGAAGAAAATTGAAGGGGAAAATTAATCGTTGATTGGATATATGTTTTGGTCTCATCTAACAAAATACATCTAGGAGACTAAGAACATCTAAGAACTAAAATAATCATGGGTATTAGTAATGAATGGCAATCATAATATGGATTGATTGTTTTTGCCATGCCATCCAAAACTATTGGCTTTGACCTTTTTATTGTTATTTATATTTTATATTATTTATGATTATATTATTTTTTTCTATATGCAAATTTGTGTCTAATAGTATGGAGAAATGAGATTTTATTTGTGCCTTTACTGTTAAGTCATCTGTTACTACATAATAAAGATAAAGATTTGGTGTCCGCACGCATGTAAGACCGAAAGGCCTACCACTTGGTTCAATGCATATATCAATCAAACCTGTCAATTTTGGCAGATTTAGTAGTGGGTTCTCCTCCCTGTGCAACATGATGCTTACTCCTAATAAGAAATGCTAACTAAACAGCCTTTTTCCATGCACTATGGACGAGATGCGCCCAACGAATCGTGTGCTGCTGCATGCCTTTGTGCTAGACCTAGGTAGCCTCTCTTAGGCCCTTGCCGGTACCCGGTAGCCTCTTCCCTCTCTCGCGTCTCGTTTCTGCGTTCTGCCAAACCGAAGCTTCGAAAGCGCTAGCTAGCCGCTAGGTCGTCCTTGGTGTGCTGATGAAATAGAGGAGCATCCAACCCACGACGTAACCACGTACACGGGCAAAGCCGAAGGCCACGCATGTCATCGATCATGTCTTCTATACGGTCGTGGTGCGACAAAACGTGGCAAAACGTAGAAGTCATAAAGGCACAGCTTAGTTTAGTACTATAGGCCGTTTGCTTTGGCGCTGCATGCAGCGCTGTAGCACACTACCACCTGATCCCCGGACCGGCCGGAGCGACGCGACGCGGCGACGACTTTGACGCTACGCCGGCGACGGCCAGTGGAGTTGTTGTGCAGGGGAAAGGAGTTGTTTTATAAGCGCAGCGTGCGGATCGGAGCAGCGCGTCATTTGGAGCATCACTGACAGAGGCACACCAGACCTTACGTACCGCGGAGTCCGCCATGTTTCCCGGCTGCCGCCTCGCGGCTCTTCTCGTGCTCGTGGCTCTCGCCTCTCCTCACCGTCTGGCCGCGGCGGCGGGCGAGGGAGGAGGCGAGACGAGCTGGCACGTCGTGAGCGTGAACTCGCTGCTGCCGAGCACGGTCTGCACGGCCACCAAAGGGGCAGGTACTCTTCTTCTTCACTACTCACTCTGCCATGCATCCTATAATATGCACTTAATTCTTCCGTACGTGTTTCTTCACATGTGGCTATTTTATTCGGAAAGAACGATAGCCTCACATGACTAGCTAGCTGCTAGCTCTCGCCTCCCGACATGATTCGGGTCACGCTATCTAGACCTGCTCATAAGCCGCGTTGCTGCTGTCCTGCTCATGCATGCAGCGGCACCCAGCGTCGTCGGCGCTCACCGTCGTGCACAGGCACGGCCCGTGCTCGCCGCTGCAGTCACGCGCCCGCGGCGTCGGCGCACCGTCCCATACCGAGATCCTAGCTCGGGACCAGGACCGGGTCGACGCCATACGCCGCAAAGTCGTCGCCGCCGCCGTAACTGCGGCGTCGGCCTCCAAGTCCAAGAAGGGCGTGTCCCTGCCGGCGAGCTGGGGCAAACCTCGCGGCACCGCCAACTACGTCACCTCGCTCCGCCTGGGCACGCCGGCGGCGGAACTGGTGGTGGAGCTTGACACCGGCAGCGACCTGTCGTGGGTGCAGTGCAAGCCGTGCGCGGACTGCTACGCGCAGCACGACCCGGTGTTCGACCCGGCCAAGTCGTCCACGTACGCCGCCATACCCTGCGGCGCGCGGGTGTGCCAGGAGCTCGGCTCGTCGTCGCGGCACAACTGCTCCTCGTCGGACAGCAAGAGATGCCCCTACAAGTTCTCCTACGACGACGACTCGTACACCGTCGGCGACCTCGCGCGCGACACGCTGACGCTGTCGCTGTCGCCGACTACCGACACGGTCAAGGGCTTCGTCTTCGGGTGCGGCCACAACAACGCCGGGACCTTCGGCGAGCTCGACGGGCTCCTGGGCCTCGGCCGCGGGAAGGCGTCGCTGTCGTCGCAGGTGGCGGCCAGGTACGGCGGCGCGGGCTTCTCCTACTGCCTCCCGTCGTCGTCCAGCGCCACGGGGTACCTGTCCTTCGGCGGAGCCGCCGCCGCCCCTTCGAACGTGCAGTTCACGGAGATGGTGACCAACCAGGACGACCCGACGTGCTACTACCTCAACCTCACCGGCATACTGGTCGCCGGCCGCGCGATCAAGGTGCCCCGTCCGTGTTCGCGACGGCGGCCGGGACCATAATCGACTCGGGCACCGCGTTCAGCCGCCTGCCCCCAGCCGCCTACGCGGCGCTGCGGTCGGCGTTCCGAAGCGCCATGGGCAGGTACAAGAGGTCGCCGGCCAGCTCGGACATCTTCGACACGTGCTACGACCTCACCGGCCACGACACCGTGCAGGTGCCGTCGGTGGCGCTGGTGTTCGCCGACGGCGTCACCGTGCACCTGCACCCGAGCGGCGTGCTGTACACCTGGAACGATGTGTCCCAGACGTGCCTCGCGTTCCTGCCCAGCGCCGACGAGGCGTCCCTGAGCATACTTGGCAACACGCAGCAGAGGACGCTCGCCGTCGTCTACGACGTGGGCAACCGGAAGGTCGGATTCGGCGCCAAGGGCTGCGCCTGAAATCCACCGTGGTTCGCGAAAGATCAGCAACGGCTATAACGTGACGCGATCTCCATTTCGTGGCAAATTGATCGCATGTGGCATGATAATGCACAGATATATGGCAACGATAATGCACAGATATATAGGCATGAACAGAACAGTTATATACTCCTATCTGGGAAACAATAAGATAGATTATTTCTAAAATATTAATATAAAAAGGTGTAAAAAATTCCAGGGACGGGGAGGTCTGGCAAGTGAGCAGAAGGCGCGTTGTGTGCAGCGCCTCGATCAGCAGTTCTGAACTTCAGACTGGTCTTGCATCATCGACGCACTTCGCATTAGCTGGGCCTGTCAATTCGGCCATTGCCCTGGGTAGTCAGCCAGTGGGCACCAAGAACGGCGCGTGCATGCGGGAAAACGCGAGTTCTAAGATGGGCCTCGATCGCGCGGTACAGCGATTCTCAGATTTATTTGTGGACGACAGCGCGATCCACCTCAAACTCGACGAAGGAATGAAAAGAGGCATCATGACAAAGCACATCTCCCTTTTTTTTCATGAATAGTAGTCCTGATTCGAGAAAAAATGAATAGTAGTCCTGAAAACTTAATTGTTAGCGGGCACATCTTTTGTTTGCACAATATACTCCCGCAAGCAGATGCTAGTACATGCTACTAGCTAGCACTAGTAGAACTCTAGAAACTTCACACGTCTTCATTTTTTTTTTCCCTCCAAAAGGGCGGGGCCGGCTACGCGAACGAATCTAATCTTCTCTAGATTACTGTATATTAGAAAAGAAAAGAGAAATATTGGCCGTCCAGTGCTAGCCGTAGTAGGCGCGGCTTTGCCGGTTAGCCGGTTAGGTACAGACAACGTAGAGCTGCTTTCTAGCTAGCTCGATTTGTTTTGGGCAACGACCGGAAGCCTCGCTCTGCTATGGCAACCACGAGCAGTGCTGCTTTTTCTCGCGCTGTCGTGCACGCACATGAGCGCAACCATGTCCGGATGGGTACGCGTCGCGTCAAATAAAGAATTTTTCCAAGTTCTAAAACCCCGGCGGCGCGTGACATAATCCTATCGTTACATTTGCGTTTCAGCCGCACACGGTCGCATAAGCTAAAGAAAATGGTTGTCATATATATGAGGTATATAGGTCACGGAGGAGTCCGACCCTGTCATGCAGCTGAGGGGCACTGGTGTGCTCGCATGTCCGATTCGGCGTCCTGATCCCAAGGAATAATGCGACTCCCTGCCCTAGTTCGCGGCTCTGGTCGCTGTTGCCTGTTAGTGCTTCTCTCTGTACGTACGTACGTACCGCGCGGCTTCGATCAGCGTACATACGTAACCGCTGCACTGTTCGATGAGCCACGAAACCTAGTCACGGAGCCATGATTACTTGGTCACCATCTCCAGTGCATTGGCTCACCGCGCACCCTCGCCGGCCCTCGGCGCGGGTAGAGGCAGGCCCGCTCAGGCAGCCATCCCCAGTCCGGCCGGCCGGCCTCCACGCCTTTTCCTACTGTGTATATGTGGTGGACGACAAGAAAAAAAGCTACGTCCGCATCATCCGATCATTTCCATCCGTCGCAGCACTCACTCGCCACGCGCGGTCGTCGCTGTCGACGGGGATACATAGGATCTCGACTCGGCGGCTCGCCTCCAAGTCAAGGCAAGTGGTGTCATTTTCTCTTCTCCCATACATACAGTTACACTGCACACGCGTCCCGGCCGTCTAACCTAATAGAGGGAAGCTAGCTAAGCTAGAGCGAGTGAGGAGGGACCGTGCCGCTACGGTGACTCGCCGTCGTCAGGTGCGGTGCGGTGCGGCGTGCGGGGTAAAACGCGTCGTCGCATCGTGCAGAGTTGACGCGCCCGCGCGCGCGCGACGCCTGCCGGCCCGGCCGCTTTCGATGGACTCGGACGCCCTGCTCACTCCCCGTAGAGGCGCGTGCCGAGTGCGGAGCGAGTGCGGACGACGACGACGACCACCCCTGGCGAGCGGTGGCTGGCGGCCGTGTGTGGCGCACGGCCTAATTTCTGCACACGGCCGTAGACTTTGACGCGGTACGGTACGGGCCCACACGCCACACTTCAGCAGGTCGCGCGCGCGGCTGGCCCGCCCGCCGGCTAACAGGCAGTCAAGTCCAGCACTAGTATATAAGCAGGCAGCGTCGCCTCGCGTCGTCTCGTCTATCTCGGGGTCGATCGATCATATCGCTCTGATCATTGGAGCTAACAGCTAGCTGGAGTTGTTACAGAGCTAGCAGGTGGCTACAGAGCGAGCCCCAGTCCGGGCGCGCGGCACCCATGGCCATGGCGTTCGCGACGCGGCGCGCTCTGTCCCGTGGCTGCTGCTGCCGCCGCCGCCTCGCGGCTGTGCTCGCGCTAGCAGTTGTTGTGGCGTTGGTGGCGGCGGACGACGCGAGCGGCGGGCCGAACTGGCACGTCGTCAGCGTCACCTCGCTGCTGCCGGACGCGGTCTGCACGCCTAACAACAGAGGTACGGCTCCGATCGTCTATTCCGCCTTCTTGCACTGCTGCTTGTTTTATTTTTCCAGTGTTGTGGAAACTGCTACTATTGTACTATTCCTCGGCATTCTCATTCTTTTTCCACCATAAACCTAGAGGATGGTAGACTAGCAGTGCGACGATGCGTACAGGATACGGCTCGTATGTCGAAATGACTAGTACTGTATTTGCTTATGATAGTACGTACGACGTACGAGTAAAACGTCGCTGGAATTATACTGTATTATTTGTGCTGCACGAGTTCTTTGATCACCCCTGGAAATACACAAAACTATACAAGAAGATTGGAAGATGTATTTTCGGTACTGAATTCCACTAAATTCAAGTTCTTGCTTGAGATATATCGTCGCATCTTTCCCAACGGCTACCTCTTCTTGCAATGGTAGTACCACCCAGATAGTATTTTGAAGTGGGTTTGTGCTCGGCTTGGGATGTTTTAGTGCGCCTAAGTGTCTCTCCTGCAAGTGGACACGCCAGGTATAGATCGATGCTGTACGTATACCTCCGTCAAAGTCCATATGGAATTCCTAGTACTAGTAATTCCTAGCTAGGCATTAGTCAACTAAATACGTATACGTACGTAAGCTATACTATAGACAAATAAACTGTAAGTACGTACGTATGTGTAAATCCTAGGTATACGTATACGTACGTAAGCTATATATACTACAGGCACTGGGAGCAGATAGCTTAGCTTTATGCCGAAGTCAACAAAGTTTCCTTTGGCAAGCAAGTTGGTTATATTGCACATTTGCAGCACTAAGCCACTAACTACTGCCGTTAGGTACACACACGACACGACAGTTGCACAAGAGAATTTGTTGATGTGACCATCCAACCAATGACCAAAGCGCTCCCAAAAGAATTGCAGCAAAAATAAAAAATAAAAAATTATCGTCGTCCGTTGTTAACCGAAACAATGATGAATACCGCCTCCAACTCCAAGCCCTGATAATAAGCACTCAAACGTACTACTACTATCGTTGTACTAATGAGGTTAGTAAAAACTATGTTACGGTGTGTTTATTTACGACTCTGATAAATGTAGCTATGCAGAGATTCCACTACGAAACGTCCAAAAGGTCAAATCAAATATACTCCCTCCGTCCATTTTTATATGTCGCCGTGGGATGCGTGCCACAAGTCTGACTTGATTTATAGAAAATACGTACAATATTTATATCTCTAAATAATTTTGTTAAAAAAACTAGATCCAAAGATCTTTCCTTACTAGTTATGATAGTAATCGATGATATTTATTATTTATTAAAATTACCGACATTTATATCTCGGGAAGCGAAGCGACAAAAAAAAGGAACGGAGGGAGTACACCAGTATTTTCCCCCTCCAGAAGTCACCAAAAACCTGCTAACTTTCATCCTTACTGTTATGATATTATTATCACGCAGCCGCAGCGGCGTCAAACTCGTCGGCTCTCACCGTCGTCCACCGGCACGGCCCATGCTCACCGCTGCAGGCTCGGGGCGGCGAGCCGTCTCATGCGGAGATCCTGGAGAGGGACCAGCACAGGGTGGACTCGATCCACCGCCTGACCGCTGTCCCGTCGACGACGGCCGACGACCCGGCCAGCGCCTCCAAGGGCGTGTCCCTGCCGGCGCGCCGGGGCGTGTCTCTCGGCACGGCCAACTACATCGTCTCGGTGGGCCTCGGGACGCCCAAGCGGGACTTCCTGGTGGTGTTCGACACCGGCAGCGACCTCTCGTGGGTGCAGTGCAAGCCGTGCGACAACTGCTACCGGCAGCACGACCCGCTCTTCGACCCGTCGCAGTCGGCGACCTACTCCGCCGTGCCGTGCGGCGCGGACGAGTGCCAGCGGCTCGACTCGGGGAGCTGCTTGTCGGGGAAGTGCCGGTACCAGGTCGTGTACGGCGACATGTCGCAGACGAACGGCAACCTCTCGCGCGACACGCTGACGCTGGGCGCGTCGCCGTCCGACCAGCTCCAGGGGTTCGTCTTCGGGTGCGGCGACGACGACACCGGGCTGTTCGGCAAGGCGGACGGGCTCGTCGGCCTCGGCCGCGACAGGGTGTCGCTGGCGTCGCAGGCGGCCGCCAGGTACGGCGCCGGGTTCTCCTACTGCCTGCCCTCGTCGTCCAGCGCCGTGGGCTACCTGTACCTGGGGAGCGTCGCGCCGCGCAACGCCCAGTTCACGGCGATGGTGACCCGCAGCGACACGCCGTCGTTCTACTACCTGAACCTGGTGGGGATCAGGGTGGCCGGCCGGGCGATCAGGGTGGCGCCGGCCGTGTTCAGGACGGCCGGCACCGTGATCGACTCGGGCACCGTGATCACCCGCCTCCCCGCCCGCGCCTACGCCGCGCTCCGGGCGTCGTTCGCGGGGCTCATGCGCAGGTACAAGCGGGCGCCCGCGCTGTCCATCCTGGACACGTGCTACGACTTCAGCGGCAGCCGAGGGGGCAAGGCGCTGATCCCGTCGGTGGCGCTGCTGTTCGACGGCGGCGCCACCCTGAACCTCGGCTTCAGCGGGGTGCTGTACGTGGCGAACAAGTCGCAGGCGTGCCTCGCGTTCGCGTCCAACGGCGACGACACCTCCATCGGCATCCTCGGGAACATGCAGCAGAAGACGTTCGCCGTCGTCTACGACGTGGCCAACCAGAAGATCGGCTTCGGCGCCAAGGGCTGCAGCTGATACTGAGAGTAGTCGTCATCAATCTGCGTGGCGTGCATGCGTACGCCCATTTGGTGATTCGATATACAATTCATATAGCTTCAAATACAGCAAGTTGATAGGGCAAATTGATGATCACGATCCGATTCCCCGATGAATGAAATGGAAATAAAGATGATCAATTCAAGCCCAAAACTCTGGCGCTCCGGTATGGAAGGACAGCGCGGCTGTCCGCCTGTTCCCGTCGTCCTTTCCTTCCCTTTCTTCGAACGCCCGCGCAAGAATTTGCCCGTCCCGTCGCCGTGTTGCCCCTATAAGCTTTCCACATAGACAGAGCCATGCCCCCTACAAATCCACTACGTCAACAAGCACCATCTGGCCATCGGTCTCCCTAAAAATCCTTCCTCACACCAATCACACCATCTGACCACACCACGATGAAGTGTTCAAGATCCTAGCTTCGTGGTGCCCGCGCTTACTCCTCTGCGCGATCGGGTCGGCGTTCCCGGTGGTGATGCCCTCCGCCGCGGCCGCGGCCCACGTGACGGCGCCCGGGCCTGCCGCTGCCGCTCCGAAGAGCTCCCTCGAGGCCATGCTCGACACGGTGAAGAAGCGCGGAGTGCAGGAGCAGGACGACTCGTCGTTCCTTCCGCCGTTGCCACCCCGGCCTAGATGCCGTGGCCGGCCGCCCACACCAAGACAACAGCAGCCACTTCCTCTTGGGTTCAACCTTGGAAATGGTGAGCGCGCAGTTGTGGCTGCGGGTACCAATAGTGTCAATTGAGGAGAAGGCAGATGTTGCTACGACCAGCCGCCGATGCCAACGGCCGCGGCAATCTGTGCTTCGCCCACCGCGGAATCTGTGTCGTGTAATTTTGTAGTGTCACACTCATCTGTGAGCTATGAGAAAATGGCACAAGGCCCCCCTTATTATTTTTAGTTGCAAACTCGTGTATGGTTACATTACATCTAGCACACGGGACAAGCGCACATTAACAAGGCTCGATCACGTGTCCTGCGCATCGGCCAAGGCGCGCGCGCTGAGCCGCTGACGAGCGAGACCCAGCCAGAGCCAAGAGAAAGCTACGGCACGCCGTGGCGGTTGATGGTGTCGGTGGCCGTGTCCCCGGGGCGCCCAACTCCCCCTCCTCCTCCTCCTCCTCCTCCTCCCAGGTCTCGCTGAGGCTGGGCGTCGTCGCGGCGCTTCGGATTCGCCACGGGGATGGCGGTGCCGGGGACGGTGGGCGCCTCGGTGCCGGAGCCGCCGTGGGGCACGTCGGAGACCGGGAGGTGGCCCTGCGCGCCGTAGCCGCGCATCTTGTAGTCCTCCAGGCCCTCGTACTGCACGTACGGGCTCGTCTCCGTCGGCAGCTGCACCGTGTCGCCCTCGTCGGCGCCGGCCTTCCGCTGCTGCTGCTGATGCTGCCGCCGCTCCTTGGTCGCCTCCATCGCCGGCTTGATCCGCCGCTCGCGGTTGTACGCCCCCTTTCTTGTGAATCACTTGGATTTTAGTAGTAGGTGTTTGCACTTGCACGATGTTTTGTGATCCGACACGACGGAATCGCGCCCTCGATTTATAGGGGCTGTCACGTGAGTTAGGAACCTAGAGCCGCGCGCCATGGCCACCTCGCCGGTTCAGGGAGCGGCGTGGCGAGCAGAGACGGTGCCCTCTGTACACGTGCCAAACGAAGGATGGGAACACGAATCGCCGTCGCGTTACGTTTTCTAGGTTCAGCGAAGAGTGTGGTTGCCTTTTTCGGTGGAAGAGCTGATCAGATAACGATTACAGGCACACAAAAGCTGCCGTATGGCTGTATGCCTGCAAAGCTGCAGAGATAGCAACTTCATGTCTCCATGGTGAACTGAAACAGAGAAAATTACACAAACAGAGCCACGGCCACGGTGGTTATAAGTGCTTGACTTTTTTTGAACTTTGGACAATTACAGAAACAGAGCAGGATCGTTCCAAGTGTTGTTGCCCTTGACAAATGAGATGAATCACATTTTTTTCCTTTCTACAAAATGATTTGACAGTTAAAACACACAGCATACTCTCTTCGTCCTAAAAAGAATATCGTTCTCGCTTCCCGAGAAACGACTGCCGACAATTTTTATAAATAATAAAAATTATTAATTAGTATTATAATTAATATCATCTGAAAGATCTTTAAATCTTGTTTTTTAATAAATTTATTTAGAGATATAAATATTTCATGTATTTTTTACAAATCGAATCAAACTTTATGAACATCTAAGGCGACATTTTTCTTGAAACAAAGGGAGTATGATGGAAAATTTTCTATTCAAATACTTTATACCATCTGACTCGAGCATTGGTAGATGGAAGTTTCAGAAAATGCAAAAACACATGTATTGACATGCTCAAGCTCTTGGTTGGAGGTCTCAGAAAACGCAAAACCACCTATGCAAAACCACCTATAAACAAGTGCTCGAGCTAGAGCTCATGGTCAGAATTTGCCAAAACAATACGTATTGCTCGACATCATGGTATGCAACTTTGACAGCCAATTTATAGCACCAGAGAGCTAAATATTAGTTAAACAACCAAAGTATTGCATTACGAGCACAGACAAATGTTCGAAACGAGTACTACACTGCCACGGATAATAGCCGGTCCAAACGCCCGTAGCTGGCAAACACAAAATCGATACGGGCTAAAAGCATCTAACAGAAGACGGGTACTAATAACTAATGAGGAAAAAAAATGGCAGCATGCAGGCTTAGTCGACCTCCTCCATCTTGCTCTCGCCCGCGTCATCCTCCAGCGGGGGCATCTCGGCGTCAGCCTCAGCTGACTCATCCTCGTCGATGCTCAGGCCGAGCTTGAGCATGCGGTGGATTCTGGTGCCGAAGGTGTTGGGGTCCTCCAGGCTGAAGCCGGAGGTCAGAAGGGAAGTCTCGAACAGCAACATGACGAGATCCTTGACTGACTTGTCATTCTTGTCAGCCTCGGCACGCTTGCGGAGCTCATCCATGATTGGGTTCTCTGGGTTGATCTCCATAGTCTTTTTGCTCGACATGTAGCCAGCCATGCTCGAGTCCCTCAGGGCCTGCGCCTTCATGATCCTCTCCATGTTAGCAGTCCAGCCATACTCGCCAGTGACAAGGCAGCATGGTGAGTCAACAACACGGTCAGACACCACCACCTTCTCAACCTTGTCGCCCAGAACCTCCTTGATAACTTTGCACAGCCCCTCAAACTTCTCCTTTAGCTCCTCCTTCCTCTTCTTCTCGTCCTCGGTCTCATCAAGCTTCAGACCCTCTTTGGTGGCAGAAACAAGCTTCTTGCCCTCGAACTCCTTAAGCTGACCAACAGCATACTCATCAATGGCGTCAACCATGTACAGGACCTCATAACCCCTCTTCTTCAGCTTCTCCAGGAAGGGGGAGTTCTCCACTGCCTTCTTGCTCTCCCCAGTGATATAGTAGATGTCGTTCTGTCCCTCCTTCATCCTGGTCACGTAGTCCTTGAGGCTGGTCAGCTCATCACCGCTCTTGGTGGAGTGGTATCTCAGAAGCTCAGCAATCTTGTTCCTGTTCTGCGAGTCCTCATGGATGCCAAGCTTGAGGTTCTTGGAGAAAGCCTCATAAAACTTGTTGTAGTCTTCCTTGTTCTCAGCAATCTCAAAGAAGAGCTCAACACACTTCTTCACGAGGTTCTTGCGGATCACCTTCAGGATCTTGTTCTGCTGAAGAGTCTCACGAGAGATGTTGAGAGGAAGGTCCTCAGAGTCAACAATACCCTTAACGAAGCTCAGCCACTCAGGGATCAGCTCCTCGCAGTTGTCCATGATGAAAACCCGGCGCACATAGAGCTTGATGTTGTTTTGCTTCTTCTTGGTGTCAAAGAGATCAAAGGGGGCCCTCTTAGGAACAAAGAGAACAGCCTTGAACTCCAGCTGACCCTCCACAGAGAAGTGCTTCACAGCCAGATGCTCCTCCCAGTCATTTGTCAAGCTCTTGTAGAAGGCAGCATATTCTTCCTTCGTGATCTCTTCTGGCTTCCTCATCCAGATGGGCTTCTGCTTGTTGATCAACGACCACTCATGAGAAACCTCCTTGATCTTCTTTTTCTTTTTTTCCTTTTCTTCTTTCTCCTCGTCAACATCCTCAACCTTGCCCTCCTCAGCGTCTTTCTTCTCTTCCTCATCTTCATCATCAGAAATTTCCTTCTCTGTTGTCTTTTCAGTCCACAGGGAGATGGGGTAGCTGATGAACTCAGAGTGCTTCTTGACCAGATCCTTGAGGGGCGCTCCTCAAGGTATTCCAGCTGCAAGAGAGAAGTTGAAAGGTGAGTACAAGCAACACCAGCAGGTTTTATAACAAATCACTTCACTTCATTACACAGAAGCGAACATGTTACTTAATAATCAATGAGGCAATCAACAAGAGAATGGGATCATGTAATTTGTACTATAATAATCTTAACGAAGACAATGAATATGCAAAAACAAGCAGAAAAATAAACATTAGCTTATTCTAACAAGGCTTTACAAAGAAGTATACAATCATACAACTCAAAGCAGAATCACCAAGTGGAACCTAATGAAACTAGCATATAGCTAAAATATAGTTTGCTGTATTATAAACATTATGGACAGCAGAGGAAAATGTGCATACCAGAAAGAAAATTAAGGCACAAATCTATCAGTTGAGAAGATATGTACCCCCATTACAACGGCATTCTCTGTTTCCCAAACTCCGCTAGGAACATAACGCTATAGCCACCACAACAATGCCACAACTCTAATATCGATACTACTCTACGATCAAACCATTTAAGACAGTGGTACTTCACAGTTTATGTTACAATGAACATCAGTCTGCATACTGCTAGTTTTGAATTAAGATCAGACTTACAAATGAGGTCCCCATACACTGAAAGTACCAGAATAAAGCATAGGGCAATCTAGCAACACTAAAAATTTATATGATTATTAGTTCAAGTACAAGTATTGTGGAGTACATGAGCTACTGGCACCAAAAAATCCCATCAAGTACTCCAAACATACGCACAAATCATGTAGCTAAGTTAGCATATATAAATAATAAATAAATGATAATAATCCGCAGGCAACACAATGGGAGGATGGTATCTCAAGAAATTTGCTTATCATCTAGAGTCCCAAATATAAATAAATCTACAAGCACATAAGTCAAGAACTGCTATCATGCTATCACAGCTGCAGATCACAAACAGCTCCAGATTACATAACAAATCATAAAGTATGACTAAACTCAATCACCATACCTGATCATCCTTAAGGAAGAGCGTGATCTTAGTTCCCCTGCCAAGCTGCTCCCCAGATGTATCACGAGTGACAGTGAACGACCCTCCGGCCTGGGACTCCCAGACGTACTGCTCGTCGTCGTTATGCTTGGTGGTCACGACGACCCTCTCAGCAACGAGGTAGGCGGAGTAGAAACCGACACCGAATTGTCCAATCATGGACACATCAGCACCGGCTGCAAGGGCCTCCATGAACTCCTTGGTCCCGGACCTGGCGATGGTCCCCAGATTGTTGACGAGGTCGGACTTGGTCATGCCGATGCCGCTGTCGATGATGGAGAGAGTGTTGGAGGCCTTGTCAGGGACAAGGTGGATGAACAGCTCCGGCTGCGCATCCAGCTTGCTCTTGTCCGTGAGGCTCTCGAACCTGATCTTGTCCAACGCCTACAAAAATCAAAACAAAACACGAACCAACTTATTAGGCTGCAGAGAAACAGAATCTATCGTTCAGAACTCGCGAATCGAACAGATTTGGATCGCTACCGAAAAGCCCGCACATCATCTCGCAATGCTGGGATGAAACCACATCATCTCGCAATGTTCGGATCAAACCACGTAATATCGTAATGCTCGGATCAAACAGTAGGGGTACACAAAAATCTAATACAGTAACGCACAGATGCCTTCAGATTTTGGGAAGGATGGGGGCAGCTTACATCGGAAGAGTTGGAGATGAGCTCGCGAAGGAAGATCTCCTTGTTGGAGTAGAAGGTGTTGATGATGAGGGAGAGCAGCTGGTTGATCTCGGCCTGAAAGGCGAAGGTCTCCGTGTCCGTCGCCATGGCGCCCTGATTCCTGAGCTCCGAAGCTTGGAGGAGGCGGCTAGGGTTGGAGATTTGGAGGGGTTTTCGGATCGAGAGGGACCGCAAGGCGCGGGGGTAGGGAACTATTTATGTGGTGCCGCAGTTCTGGAATGTTCTACATGGGCCTAGAAAGCCCATCGAGGCCAGTGTTGCTAATTAGTGGCCACGGGGTTAATAATTCTTTTTTCATTGGACTGATCAGCGGAGCGGGCCAAAATTGAAGTTTTGCCATCATCAAACTTTGAGCTTTCCTCGTTTGCTATCCCGCAAAACGAATTTGTTCCCTATCAAACTGTACACACTCGCTCAAATGCCCTCGGACCGATTCATTCCAAATTTTAATCATTTTTTTATTGCCACCAATTTTAGTCATTATTTTTTTTTGGACTTATCACTACTAAAAGCATATCCCACGTTGCTACATGACTTTCTTAAAAATAAAAATGTTGTGTGCATAAATTAAGCCTACATGTTTTTACATTCGATCTTATTAACAAGATATGGAACAATCCATTGAAAAACTATCAGGATAAGATCGAATTATGAGACGATGAAATGACAAAAATAAATAACAGTATGTTTATGTCTTCTATATCTCTAGTATACTATGTAGAAAGTTGTAACTGTGTTTAGTTAAAATGATGATGTAAGCAACTTTACTTAAAAAAAAATGATGTAAGCAGCTTGTTTTGAGAGGTTGATAGCCAGCGTGATGCTCCTTGTGGCATCATATCATTCATATTTTGTAGCCCACCACTATTGGTCTTGACTGTTACCACCGTAATGATGTGCACCAAATAATTCGTCGGGATGCTCCTTGTTGCAACACATCATTCGTTGGATTTGATGTTCAAGGTCTTCAATTATATGGGTTCTATAATATGCGTTGCATGATTTGTCGTACACTTCGTCTTAACCCGTATTATTTGATAGGCTTTGTCTTCTATGGCTGATATATCAGACTCTAGTATATGCTCCGACAAGCTTGACCAATTGATTCGATGAGGAATCTAAAGAGATTCCTCATCATTTTTTCTCCATTTGAGCTCAATCTTGATCATTGATCAAACTTTGGACCTACTATAACATGTCTAACACATTCAACACACACGTTAGCCATGGACTTCCATTTTCATTGCAATCACCAAGACTAAAAGATATGATCATGGACACATGATTCTTACACAAATCTGCTCTTTTATTTAAAGTTTTATTTATCTATCTCTTGTCAAGAGAGAAAGAGAGAGAGAGAGTTTATGCCTATTAACAGTTTTGGGCTCTCTAATTCACATGGCATTTAGTACTAATAGATAGATAGATTAGAACTGTCATCATTAAAAGGTGCCCTAAGAGCAACTCAAAGTCTATATCCTTCCTAACTATTAGAAATATAGACTTTAACAAAAAATACTCTCTAATATTTTTTTAGTGTGATCTTAAATACCATAAGATATAGAAATTTTATTAGAATATGAAAAGATATAGAAATATTTTTTCCTACAAAAAAACTCTCTAAATGATATTTTTTTTTAAAAAATAGAAATTTTAAAAATTATTTCTTTAGAAAATATATTTTTAGTCACATCTTCAAATATTGTCATCATTTATGTTTTATTTCTCAGTAGCCAAAGATAATGAGCATGACTAATTAGAAGATATAGAAAAACTATTAGAATGCGAAAAGATATAGAAATATTTATTTTATACAAAGACTCTCTAAATGATAATTTATTTAGAATGCAAATAGTTTAAACTTTATTTATGTAGAAAATATATTTAAAATTTATTTTTTGGAAACCCAATCAATCAATTTATTTATTAAAAAAGAGTTCTAAATCCAGTCCGTTGGACAAGAAGAAAACGCATCCACGATCGTCCGTCTCCGCCTCCCCTCCTCGCCTGTCCGTTCGGCCGAGTCCAGTCTCCAGCCCGCAACGGAAGGAAAGGAGGCGTCGATCGCGCAGCGCAAGCTCGAGGGAAAATCGCACCAACCCGGGGGGCGAACGAATCATCGGAGAAGGCCGGGGAGGAGCTCTAGAAGGTGTGGGAATGGAGACGGGGGTTGCCGTGGCGGCGGCGCCTCATGTTGCTTCGGCCACGGGATCGGGGTCGGTGGAGGAGCAGGCGGCGGGGGTCGGCATCTTGCTTCAGATATCGATGCTCGTGCTCTCATTCGTGCTCGGGCACATCCTACGCCGCCGAAAGTTCTACTACATCCCCGAGGCCAGCGGCTCACTCCTGATCGGTGCGTACACGCATACCGGCCCCGTCCGCCACCTTGATCCTCGTAGAGTCGTAGTTTTGTTTGCTAGAATTTCGAAATGCTGATCGGCACATTCGGAGCTGGGGGTTCTAAAATTCAAGTGGTTGGGGGATGGTAAGATAAATGCGACCGGATCAGTTGGGGTTTGGGGATGTTATGAGTCCGGCTATTGCAAATGCAAGTTGCGACGTGGAACGTTCGGCCAAGGCAAATGTTCATCTGGCATAGGAGAGTTTTTTTTTTTTTTTTTAACGCAAATGGCAGGAGCTCTGCCTATATAGACAAAGAAGGAGGGCCGATAAGGAGAGTTTACCTCTTCTTTTATTTGAGAGAGAATATGAGAGTGTTTTTAAGGGGACCTTGGGTTCGATGAACAAAAATGCACGCACCTTACTGTATGGTTCCATTATTATTTATCTACCTAGATCGCAGCCTTCTGATTCTACTATCATGGCGTGCCAATAGCTACAATTTGTCTGAGCTTTGCTTGCAGGAGAGAAAATGAACCTCCACCTTGGCATTTTTCACTGAAGGATGATTGTTATCCTGATCAGCTATCTTCTGGTTTAACTTTTATGATAAGTCAGGGTTTAAGATGAATATGGCATTTGGATGGATTATAATATTACTAACACTATTTATTTTCTATCTACTAACCTTAAGAATAGAACCTCTAGTAACATGGGTCACTTCTAGAGTCGGATAATATGTTGAGTCTATGTTCACTTTAACACTTCAGTTACTAGATATTTGGTCAGTTAGTGCCACATGGAAACATGTGGCTGTGTTTTTTTTCCCTTAGCCCTGTGTCAATGTGCTCGATCTATGGCAGGCCAATGTCTGTGCATTTTTCTCTGCTTAATAGGTCTTGCTTGTTATTTCAATAAAATAATGTTCTAATGAAATCGAATTAGCATTTTTCTTAAAACAATTGTATGCTTCATGTGACACGTGTTATGTTACTTGCTAGGACTCAGGAGTTAATGTGTTTACCTATAAAACCTAACACAGGCATTCATATAGTTGATAGCTATGCTCACGAGGTGCCAAGTTGATTATATGGACTTACTTTTCTTAATAATATGAATTACTGATGAGGGGCTTTAGGAGCTTTTGCTTTGTTATTTTATTTTATTAAGGCGTGTGCCAGAACAGGATTAGTCATGTTATCTTGAGTCGGTACTGTGAACTACTGAATTATTATACAAGTTTCTTCTGGTAAACTGAAACTTTTAGAATTGCACCATGTACCTGATGAGAAATGAGAAATCATTTAATATATTTTTTGTGTCAGGGATGATTGTTGGAGGGCTTGCTAACATATCAAACACTCAGAAAAACATCAGGTGTATATGCTACAACTCTTTCTCCTTTTGGTTAACCAAATAATCCCCACAAAAGCATTGTTGTTAGTTAGTTTTTGAACACTGTTTGATGTTTCTTTCCTTTTGTCAATTCAGGAGATGGTTCAATTTTCGGGAGGACTTCTTCCTCCTCTTCTTACTGCCTCCGATTATATTATATCCTTGATTGTATTCTGCTTTTATTTCTTATTGCTTATTGTGGAAGTTTTCATGTTTGACTTGACTGCATCTTACCCAGTCAGGATTCAGCTTGGCACCAGTAAGCGTTGGATCTTGAGGCCCTTTAGTTGCTTCGCATATCAGGAACAGTTAATCATTATACTATTATTATTTATTTTATAGAAACCATTCTTTTCGAACTTTGATGCTATCATAACGTTTGCAATCCTGGGAACCTTCATTGCCTCCATCGTTACCGGTCTTTTAGTGTAAGAACCCATTTCTATTGCATCCATACGTTTTCATATTTATTTATTCCATTGACAAATGGAAGTAATCTAATTACACCTGTGTCAGATACCTTGGTGGGTTACTATACATTATCTACAGGCTCCCACTGGTGGAGTGTATGATGTTTGGTGCTCTTGTATCAGCAACTGATCCTGTGACAGTTTTGTCTATATTTCAGGTTTTTGCCACCACTTATCAAATACTCGAAGAATTTGTGCATGTTTTGCTGCTATGTTGAAACAAATTCTTACATACCTCTCACTGCTGTCTTGAAGTAATGTTTATGGAATTGCAGGAGCTTGGCACTGATACAAATCTATATGCACTGGTTTTTGGAGAATCAGTTTTAAATGACGCTGTATGCAGAAACTTTTCCTTACCTCATACCCTTTGTTTAATTTTTTTTTTCTACCGATGCTTATAAAATTCTTGGTACCCTTCTATGGTCTGTCATTTAAGGTGGCTATATCCTTGTACAGGTGAGGATGTGCTTTCTGAGTTGTGTTTTGTATTTCTTATTCGAGGAATCCTATTTTGAATAGCTTTATCTCTCAGGACTATGGCATCTATGAGGACGCACCATGCTGGAAAGAACTTTTTTCTTGTAATTCTGAGGTTTCTTGAAAGTTTTGTTGGATCAATGTCATCAGGTATTTGGTAGTTCTTTATGTATATCAGAACAGATTCCGAGCAGCCTATAATCTTAGCTGTCTTAATCAGATTATTCCCTCTCACTTTTATGTTGTTTCGCATTTGATATTGTAATGACTTTTTTCTCATGTTATTATCTAAAAAATGCCTTTTTCTCATGTAGGCATCGGTGTCGGACTAATTTCCGCTCTCATATCCTTTAATCTAATTTTATTTACTTCATAAAATGAACATGATTAATCTTGAAAGTTATGAGGGAGGTTTGGCTTCTTTTATAGTACGTCTTGTTCACTCATGGGGATTCTTTTTGAGCTCAAACAAGCTGATGCTCACCCAAATAGGGCTGACAGCTATGTAGACTGCAAAAAACTGCACTAGATCTTAAAAGTTCCCCCAAATTCTGCAACTTCCATTTTCAAGACATCCTTTTTGCACCAGCACCACTGTTGTGGACTCTTTTGTTGGCCGCCAGTATAGGCGCAGGCCTGGGCGTCCTCAGAGTCCTAATCAGGGCTAGCTTAAGGCTGGTTAGTTAAGGAATATTGGAAGGGAGAGATTTTAGGAGATTTGATTGAGTTTGTTAGGAAAGTGCACCTAAACTATGAAGGGCACATTAGGAGTTTGTAACATTATCGAAGATGTGTCGGGGTGGGCTATTACCTTCGATGGTGGCGCCTGGCGATTCAGCCGCCGACACTGGAGAAGTTCCCACCGCCAAGGTTCCTCGGTATCCACTACGTTCCAATTCCCAGTCTCACCTTCTTCTCCGATCCCCTCTACGCTCTCCTCATCGCCCACACCGCATCAACCACATAAATGTGTTTTTGTACTTTTGGCAAGTCATGTTTCAACTTTGCCAGTCCTTAATTCGGTCAAACCTCTTCAAGTATGCAGCATTTGGCGTTGAAAAGTAAGTAAAAATTGACACTTGTAGTTTGTCTGAATCTGGATCCCATCGCATATATAACTAAACTTTGTATTATTTTCAGCCTTCACAACCTGGAGAGTTGCTTGTTTGTGCTTTTTCCATACTTCTCGTAAGCCTTATTTGAACTTCATTTATTTTTATGTTTCGTTTAAAGGTTTTTGTTAGTTACCATCATATGTACTAGGTACATGCTAGCAGAAGGCATTGGTCTATCTGGCATTGTTTCTATTCTCTTCACTGGTATTGTAAGTTCAGCTCCAATAATTTATCATGGATATTGTTCTTGGCTTTTATTACTGGACTCCGAAAATGCTCCATTTATTTATCTTAAGAGTTGTAGCTGCAAAACCTAAATTGCTTACTAAAAGAATTATACTTCCAGGTGATGAAGAGATACACATTCTCTAACTTATCAGACGACTCTCAGCGTTTTACAGCTCGCTTTTTTTCATCTTCTTTCTTCACTAGCAGAAGCTTTCGTGTAAGTCGGACTATACTTCAGCTTGCATATGCAAACAACTCTATAGATGATGAGTTGGCTGTGCTTCTATTCAGGTTCATATACATGGGAGTTGATATTGCAATGGAACCTCAAAGCTGGTCACATATTGGATTTATATTTTTCTCAATTGTATCCTTCTGTTGGATTGAACCACCAAACCTCTGCTATGCACTGTACATAATGAAATATGTTTGTATTTTTCTGTTGCTTCCTTAATCTGTTGTTTTATCAATGATGTTTAGATCTTCATACTACTTGCAAGGTATCATTTGGCTGATCGAAAATTCCCCCTTTTTTTCTTTGATTTAGGATGTTTATCAACTTGATTGACTGCTTTTGGAAATGCTTTCCAGTTTCCACTTTCTTTTTGTTAATAGGCTGCTTATCTACATGTTCAGTTTCTCATCTCATTTTGATTTTGAAGGGCTGCAAATGTCTTCTCTTGTGCATACATACTGAATTTGGCACGACCTCCGCATTGCCAAATACCTAGGCAATATCAGCAAGCTCTTTGGTATAGTGGTAGGTGTGCTATAAAACATGTTCACTTTCCATAATTCTGCCATAAACTATGACGTCATATTTTTTCATGCTTTTAAGTACTGACTGATGCTGCTTATTCAGGGCTTAGAGGAGCTATGGCTTTTGCCCTCGCTCTTCAGTCTGTTCATGATCTTCCGGATGGACATGGCGAGACAATTTTTACTGCTACCACATCTATTGTTGTTCTAACTGTAAGTCACTGGGTGTATTTCTTTCCACATTATATTAAAAATGAACTTTTTTTTTTAAAGTAAACAAAAATGAACTTAGAATATCTGTATTGAAATGAATTGGATGGCATGCCTCTGAATTTTGTGATCCTACATAATAAGGCCTTGCTTCAAATGCAGAATTTTACTTGATGTGAATTGAATTTATCATTTGGAATTCTTTCAAAATTCAGGCATAAATAACCCTTGCATGGCAATGTTCAAGGTACTCCTTATTGGTGGCTCAACTGGAACAATGCTTGAGGCTCTACAAGTAGTTGGGGACAGCAACCGTTATCGCCAACTGTATGAGGTAACTTCTTTTGCAGTGTGTAACAATAATAATTCACTTGTTCTTTTCAATTCATCCAGTGCATTGTAACCTTAATGTCAATTCGTACTAAAAAAGATATACATACGTTGCATTCCTTGCAGTATTACCCCCTCCTTGTGGTTCTCTACAGAAATGCTCTCTATTTATCATCTGCATGGAAAATTACAAACATGTTAGCTGTCAGGGGGTTGTGATAACCCTGTTGTGGTTTTATTTTGGTGCTTACAAACAGACCATTAATGTTGTCCAATGCCGTTACTGGTTCTTTCTGTATTACAAATGGCTTGCTTGGTAATTGCAGGAGAATTCTAATGGCAATGACACTGGTTACATGGGACAAAATTATGATGATGGAGCATCCACTTCAAGCAAATTCAGATCTAAACTTAGAGATCTAAGGAGAAGGTGAACTAACTAGCTCCTATTATTGAAATGCTGCTGATCTCGTTTGATTTTTTACAACATCTAGTAGTTGATTTATTGTGTTAACCTATTACAATAGAGCAAGTGCTGCTTCTCACACCGGTGATTCAATTCAATTCTCTTATTATGCAGCACCTCATCTTTCGCTTTACTGGACAAAAATTACCTTACTCCTATTTTCACTTCACGAAACGGAGACTGCGATGATGATAGTACTACAGAAAGTCCCAGTAAGAGAACTCGTCCCTGTAACTTAGATACTCTTTGCGTAAAGATTTTCCTCCTTTATTCCCAATTCCCATTCCTTGTTATCCACAGCTAAGTGAACCTTTATTGTTGACTGCTCCTTGGGACTAAACTATAGCTCTTGGATGCAAACAAATGCAGATGAAGAATTGACGGTATCCAGAGGGCCTGGGGATTTGGAGGTACATGATTGATGACTGCAGATATGAAATGCTTATATTCCAGTAATCTACACGATACTCCTTGTACCTTTCTCGGCGACCCAAAGTGGAAAGTGCAACCAGACATTCGAACATAGCATTGCTATTATTATTAAACTATAAACAGTAGTTAGTTAGGATAGTTCGACGTAAGTAGTCTTTGTAAGTATAGAGTTATATATAGGTGGAATTTATCAACTTTAAAATTCTGTTCTGGACCGTTCCATCAGAAACTTCGTGTGTATTGTGCACCTGCAACAGTTGTAGGTTCCTCGAAATTGAATTCGTCTAGATTTCAGAATCGTGCCGAACCTTTTTTTGTTGTTTTTTTTGGGGAAATTCGATTCATTGATTAAACAGCATTATTACAATCAAATTGTAGACAAGGCTGCAAGAAGCTAGGGGACTCGGCCCAAACAAAGGAAGCTAGAAAATAAGAAGCATATTTTTCTTTTTGAGGGGAAATAAGAAGCATGTTGGGCACAAAAGTGTGCTACAAAGTTCGTTGTTCTTTTGGTGTGGACAACCTAAAACGATGAAAGGTTGGATATCATCCCCTCAACATATCAAGTATTGCCTTGACCTCCGAATGGTGCTTCTCTCGGTTCTTTCACAATGCTACCAATTTCTGAGAGTCGGTTTCCAATACAATATGATCATTTGTTCCTTCTGGTATAATTCGGACGCCACCCCGAAGAGCACTTCAACTTCTGCTAAAAGAGTCGAGCTGGTGGAATCTAACCAGCGTGTTGATGCCCTCAGCAAAGAGCCTGTGCTATTGCGCATTACCACTCCAGTCGCTCCAGAGTTGGATTCAAGAGAAAACACCGTCAACATTGATCTTGCAGTGCCCGTCTTTGGCGACCACCAGCGCATCACTTGCGCCGCCTCTCCTCCCTCTCCTCCAGTGGCCGCCTTGAAACCATTGGCAAGCTTACTGCAAGTATTGATAGCCCATTCCAAAGCTTTGTCTGGGTCTATACGAACCTTGTTGTGGTTGCGGTCGTTCCAGCTTCTCTATAAGGACCACATACTTGCGCTAGTTTCATCATGGGAAATCAATGTTCCCAATACTTTCACGAGAACTTTTTCCTATATTCATGAATTTGTTTGAAATTCTGAATCTCAAATATAGGCCCTAGAAACCAGATTCTTTCCGGGACCGGGAAGTATGCGTCCCTCAACATTCCATCCAAATGTCTAATAGGCATTACTTTGGAGTATCTCCAAAAGTCCCAACAATTCTGTTCTAAAACTATGGACTTTTCCAACTCGCTAAAATTTATCGGAGGCATAAATAAGACTCTAATAATTTTCAATAATTCACTCCTCGGAAGACAATTTTACATTAGGAATCTCATACTATTTTCTAAACTATTGTAACGACTTTTATATACTCTTTATCTCATACATTTGTGAATCTTTTTATATTCTTTATTTTTTCTCACCTTCTACCTTTAGATCAGAACTCTCTTTTTTTTTAAAACTTTTAGATTAGAACTTCTGGAGATGCTCTAAAAGCTTGCGAAAGTTAAGAGGGGCGATTCAATAATGGAAACCTTCCATACTTGGCGGGCCAGAACGAACGCAAGGCCAATGGCCACATGCGCGTAGCACATGCCCGCTAGGCCCAAATGGCACCCACCAGCAGCGAACGAGTCAATGCAGTCTCGCCGGCTTCTAGGCCCATGTGGAACATTCCAGAACCGCGCCACCACATAAATACTCCGCTACCCCGAACCTTGCTGTCCCTCTCGATCCGAAAACCCCCTCCAACCCTAGCCGCCTCCCCCCTCCTGCAAGCTTCAGAGCTCAGGAAGAATCAGGCATGGCGACGGAGACGGAGACCTTCGCCTTCCAGGCTGAGATCAACCAGCTGCTCTCCCTCATCATCAACACCTTCTACTCCAACAAGGAGATCTTCCTCCGCGAGCTCATCTCCAACTCGTCCGATGTAAGTCGCCCCCCGTTCCATGTCCAAGTCTGGATGCATCTCAGTGCGTTAGTGTTGAATAGTTTGGAGGAGTTGACTTGTGCTATGGTTTGATTACGCACTGCGAGATGCGTAATCTTTTCTGCAGCAGTCCGAATCTGTGCATCTCGCGCTTTCTAATCGGTTAATGCTGTTTCTGATGCTTGATTTTGCGTGCTGGTTTGGTTATGTTTTTGTTCTTGCGACTTTTGCAGGCGCTGGATAAGATCAGGTTCGAGAGCCTCACGGACAAGAGCAAGCTCGATGCGCAGCCGGAGCTGTTCATCCACATTGTCCCTGACAAGGCCTCGAACACGCTCTCCATCATCGACAGCGGCATCGGCATGACCAAGTCCGACCTCGTCAACAACCTCGGTACCATTGCCAGGTCCGGGACCAAGGAGTTCATGGAAGCCCTTGCCGCCGGCGCTGATGTGTCCATGATTGGCCAGTTCGGTGTCGGTTTCTACTCTGCCTACCTCGTCGCCGAGAGAGTCGTTGTGACCACCAAGCATAACGATGACGAGCAGTACGTGTGGGAATCCCAGGCGGGCGGGGTTCGTTCCCGTGACACGTTACCCGTGACACGTTCCTCAAGGACGGGTATGCTTGGAAGCTCAATCGAAGCTTGTTGTTATGGTATCTGTTGCATTGCATGATTTAATCTATTAAGCAAGTTTTCACACTCGTTCCTCAAGAAACAATGGACGATCATTTAAGCCATGCTGGAAGCCAATCGAAGCGGTTGTTGTTATGGTATCTGTTGCATTGCATGATTTCCTCTCCATCGGTTGCATAAGCCAGTTATAATACTTGCTCTTAGTTGCTGCCTGTGCCTGTGTTTTGTCTTGCTATCATCTAACTATCCTGTACAACTGATACTGGTAGTATTACAGGGCTTCTGGTTACTACGAATTGTTCTGTTTTGATGCTAGACTAGATAGATCATTTTTATGCCTGATGTCTACTAGTCCTAAGATGGTAAAGTTTATGAGAAATAAAGGATTTTGCTGATGTTGACTTATGGATGCAAGCACCACATGCTTTGGGTCACATAATATGCTAAAAACGAAAAATTATACCAACGCCTAATTATTTTAGAAAGGGGTTGGATTTGGGGGGAGGCGATGAATATAGCTAGCACGTGTCTGTACACCATGGGTACAGCACTACCACGGTGTTCTCTCTTATATACTGTTATACCTTGAATATTTCGTACTATATGCATATTTGGGTGAAATCTATTTTGGGTACTTATACTGATTGGTAGAAGGGGTTAAATGTGATCTTTCTGCAAATGGTGATCTTAATTGTAAATTTAAGTCACTTTCTTACCAGTTAGATGTTTCCCTGTAAATGAGCACTTGTGCATACCTAACTTAGCATCCAAGTTTGTTTGATTACTGTGTTACAAAATCTAGCTGGTCGCTCAGTAACATGTTTGTTGTTTTGAAAGTGAGCATGTAATTGTGTCATGCTGTGGGGGGTACATATTTTGGGATATGTTTATTTTTATTATGCTTTTTGTATATCCATTATGTATGCCAAATGTTCTTTGTAATGTCCTTTAAATGTAATTAATTGGTTAATTATTTCTAGGCTCCTTAAGATTACAGTAGACTACATTATTTTATTATCTTGTGATCAATTGCCTCATGGATTCTTAAGTAATATGTTTGCTTGTTCTGTGTAACGAAGTGATATGTTGTAAAACCTGCTTACTTGTACTCACCTTTCAACATCTCTTTTTGCAGTTGGAATACCTTGAGGGCGTCGCCTCAAGGATTTGGTCAAGAAGCACTCTGAGTTCATCAGCTACCCCATCTCCTGTGGACTGAAAAGACAACAGAGAAGGAAATTTCTGATGATGAAGATGAGGAAGACAAGAAAGACGCTGAGGAGGGCAAGGTTGAGGATGTTGATGAGGAGAAGGAAGAGAAGGAAAAAAAGAAAAAGAAGATCAAGGAGGTTTCTCATGAGTGGTCATTGATCAACAAGCAGAAGCCCATCTGGATGAGGAAGCCAGAAGAGATCACGAAGGAAGAATATGCTGCCTTCTACAAGAGCTTGACAAATGACTGGGAGGAGCATCTGGCTGTGAAGCACTTCTCTGTGGAGGGGCAGCTGGAGTTCAAGGCTGTTCTCTTTGTTCCTAAGAGGGCCCCCTTTGATCTCTTTGACACCAGGAAGAAGCAAAACAACATCAAGCTCTATGTGCGCCGGGTCTTCATCATGGACAACTGTGAGGAGCTGATCCCTGAGTGGCTGAGCTTTGTGAAGGGCATTGTTGACTCTGAGGACCTTCCCCTGAATATCTCTCGTGAGACTCTTCAGCAGAACAAGATCCTGAAGGTGATCCGGAAGAACCTCGTGAAGAAGTGTGTTGAGCTCTTCTTTGAGATTGCTGAGAACAAGGAAGACTACAACAAGTTTTATGAGGCTTTCTCCAAGAACCTCAAGCTTGGCATCCATGAGGACTCACAGAACAGGAACAAGATCGCCGAGCTTCTGAGATACCACTCCACCAAAAGCGGCGATGAGCTGACCAGCCTCAAGGACTACGTGACCAGGATGAAGGAGGGACAGAACGACATCTACTATATCACTGGTGAGAGCAAGAAGGCAGTGGAGAATTCTCCCTTCCTGGAGAAGCTGAAGAAGAGGGGCTACGAGGTCCTGTACATGGTTGATGCCATTGATGAGTATGCTGTTGGTCAGCTTAAGGAGTTCGAGGGCAAGAAGCTTGTCTCTGCCACCAAGGAGGGTCTGAAGCTTGATGAGACCGAAGATGAGAAGAAGAGAAAGGAGGAGCTGAAGGAGAAGTTTGAGGGGCTGTGCAAGGTCATCAAGGAGGTTCTGGGCGACAAGGTTGAGAAGGTGGTGGTGTCTGACCGTGTTGTGGACTCACCGTGCTGCCTTGTCACTGGAGAGTATGGCTGGACTGCTAACATGGAGAGGATCATGAAGGCGCAGGCCCTGAGGGACTCGAGCATGGCAGGCTACATGTCAAAAAAAGACTATGGAGATCAACCCAGAGAACCCAATCATGGATGAGCTCCGCAAGCGTGCCGAGGCTGACAAGAATGACAAGTCAGTGAAGGATCTCGTCATGTTGCTGTTTGAGACTGCTCTCCTGACCTCCGGCTTCAGCCTGGAGGACCCCAACACCTTCGGCACCCGGATCCACCGCATGCTCAAGCTTGGTCTGAGCATCGACGAGGACGAGTCTGCTGAGGCTGAAGCTGAGATGCCTCCGTTGGAGGACGACGCCGGTGAAAGCAAGATGGAGGAGGTCGACTAAGCCTCGGATGCTTCGTTTATCCCTTTACCTGTGAGGATAGCTTAATCTTTGACTACTATTCGAGGATTTTGGCACGTTATCGGTTGCCCTGCTGGCCAGGCCATGAGTCTGGTTTAGCTGTTATGGTACTCTGTTAAAACAGTTTATCGTTGTTATCCGTAATACTAGTATAGTACATGTTCTACGTGCCCGTTATGCCTTTGCGTTTTTGTGCTAATACTACTAAACTGCTCGAGTACCTTTTGCGTATTTTTAGTAAATGCTCAATTTATGCCGACTGTATTCTGCGTTATTTTACTATTTGCTCTTGCAACTGGGTGTGTCCCTTTCGTTGGATGGATGCCAAGGTTAAGGGCACACCGCTCTTGATTTGAGAGATTAACTTTGCAGGAGGGAGGGCGGCGCTATCACGACGTCATTTTACTGGTGGCGGCGGACAGGCGTTCTCGATTTCTCGTTTTCGGTTTTGCTGCTAGTATTTCAACCCGGTGGATCAGTTTTTGTCTAATTCGTTTCACCAAGTAGGACATACAGAATCATCTAAGTTTAGCACATGATAAAAACATAATCTGTGCTCCTGATCACTTGGACTCACCGATTCATTCAATATTAGGTGTATTACAACAGACATTCCTGCTTGGTGCCTTCTATTTGGACAAATGCAAGATAAAACAACGAGCTCATTTTGAAGTCAATGAGGGATTAGCAAAGTGCTAGAAATTGCAAATTTCAGGACTCAGCAGAAGTGATGCATAGCGCACTGCACGAGATGTATCTCAAACCATAGCAAGTTAGGGGAGTCCAAGTTACTTGCCAACTTGCCAGGTGCTTCTCAAGCGTTGCACATCCATAGTCCAAACATATTACAGGGATGCAAAGGCAAACTTAAAAAAAAATCATAAGAAAACAGTGAAGATGTTTCATTTATTGCCTGAAGAATAAAAGTGACCACTCTCCGTGAATAGTTGAAGCTTATTAGCAATTTGAGTAGACAAATAGTATATAGGAATACTCAAGTACGTGACTGTGTGCATGTAAAGAACAAATGACAGCATGGTAGAAGTAGCTAGCTAGGCTTATATAGGTGTGAGTGCAGGTAAACAATGAATATTGTGCATGCGTGCCATGTAGTGGTGATAGGATCACAGAAAAATAGTGTTTTGAAAGTTTAGATTTGTATTTGTTTTTCACATACACAGGAGTTTTAATAGCTATAGTGTTAGCTTTTGAAATTAGCCCCCCCTTAATTTGCATTCACCCTCTGTCGCTGTCGGCATGGTTAACTGCAAGTCAAGTACTGTTTGTGATTACTGAATATAGAGAACAAAGAAGAATATATAGGTTATCTTTGGTATGGTTAACAAGTTTTTCTAGGCTATCTTCGGCAATTATCACGAATTTAGAGAACAAAGAAGAATATGATACTGTTTTTGATTAATGCTACAATCAAAGCATCCATGAAGTCATAGATGGCATACCAAAATTTCCCTGTGGCTTTCTATACGCTAAAAATAGAATTTGTTCTCCTGCCCACGTGGACTCAATTTCAACGATACATGGCTACATGCATTCCAAGACCTCCATGTTGGCATGCATTGTATTTTGGACCAAGGTAAGGATAGAATAATATAAGCGGGCAATCTTCGAGTCACAAGGAGTTCAGCATGCTAGAAAATTGCAAATTTTAACAGTGATAGAAAACTGCGTATACAACGGAATTATGCCAATGAGACAAGCCCAGAAAACATAACTCAAAAATATCATCAAGTCCAAATTGCTTGCTGAGTTTCCAGGTGGCTAACACACATATCGCTCCCCCACAGTTTACAATAACGCAAAGTCAAACCTTCACAAAAATAAGTTTAAGGCAATACTGTAGGCTCGGAGGAACAGACGAATAATGTACGATCATGTAATGGCAAGAGAGAGACACAGGTAACGACATGTGACGGCAGAGACAAGAGGCAAGAGACACAGGTAACGACATATGACGGCAGAGACACAACAGCGATGCAAGGACATTGGAAACCTATATTTTGGACGTTCTGTTTCTAGGTATCATCCTCTATGCAGTGCAAAGAAACAGCGATAATTGGATATCCTATGGGCTCCCTACGTAACTTGGACTTCTAACCCAATTGCAATGTGCTAGACACAAGTAACGACAAACTTTCATAGTTCTGTACTAACTTCCACATTTTTCTAGTCACAACTCCAAATAACTCTTCACATAGTACGTTGCTGCCTAGGTGGCATAAAGGAACCAAACAATGACGCCCATAACAACACCAGAACTATGTTTGAACTTTTCCTTTAAAAATCGGTATGCCGAAGCCAATCCAAACCAAGTGACCTCTGTCTCTTTCATAATTCTTTGCTCTAATCATCATGATTTGTCCAGGTTTGACATGAACAAGGTTTGTCATAATCAAGTCTACGATAATTTAAGTTACTTCTTTTCCAATGCTTACGGCACTAAGCAAATGCACATGCCCTATCTATAAATGTATTTATGAGAGCACTGCCACGAATGCTCAAGGCATACAGATTCATCTAGCATTCACGATAGAAGGAAAAGATGGGCTCACAGAGCTGTGGTTCTTGGTATGTGAAATCCTTTCTGGACAGGATGAAGCCCAGATGCCTGGAAGGAAAGCCACGTCGCTGTGAGACCAGCACATCCAGGAGCAAGGCAGAATCAAGGCAAAACACTCTTGAAGACATCCTGTATTCTCCACAGAGCATCGAAGGCGATGCACTTGGGGCGCTATCTCCTCGGAGGCATTCTCCAAAAAGTCTGCCCACTTAACATGGACTGCTCTTATGAGAACAACTCTCCAAATGTCAGGGAGAGCTTTTCCATTGATCGAATGTCCATGAGGAGCCAAAACAGTGTTGTCAGGAGGGTTAGCTTCAGATTGCCTGACGAATCTGATGTCTTCATCATCCCAGCACGCAAAGATCCTGAAGAGTACTCCACTGACGGTGAATCCACAGAGGATGTAAGTGAAGAAATTGATCCAAAGAGACCTCATTATGTAATAACTAGATACTATTAATGTTGCTCCACTGTGCAACGTCAAGATGACTAGAAGAAATGAGCAACACTGCACAGAGAAAAAGACTAGTCACTCCATTGATGGTTGCTTTATCAGGGAATATACCATATGCCACTTTTAGGACTTGTGAATCATATCCCATTACATGCAGGACTGCATGAGCATGAGTATATGCACTTTTATGTATTCCGCTGTCCAGTTCCCCAAAGTATTGTAATACACAGTTCTTCCACCTTGTTCTGGAACTGGAGAATGTCTGAGAAAAGGTTCTATGTTTTACAGTTCTCCAGCTTGTGCAAGTACCTTTCTCGTCAAAATGTTCAATTAGCTGTACAAAGTTCTGAACTTCTGATAGAAAATAAATAAATAAATAATTATGGATTACAGTCGAGCACACAACAGACATATCTATAAGTAGGCATCTTTTTTTCTTCAATAAAATAATCAGTTCCTAATGTTAACATACATTCAGTAAATCAGGGCCAGAAAGCGAAACATCAGCTGTTCTACTTATAGACACTTATCTATATTCAGATTTAAAGCCTTCTGTTAGAGCAACAACCTTCGAATTTAGCTTAGGTTGTAGCCTGGAAACAGCCTGACGTATATCCTACAAAATCATCATTTGGGTCAAATTAGTGGTGCCATTGACACTGATTTGGGTCAGATCAGTGGCCATTGACAATGATTTGGGTCAGATTAGTGCCCATTGACAATGATTTTATGGGTTGGCTACATACCTCAAGACTATATCGATTTGAGAAATGAGTGAGTACGATTGTTTCGTTCCTGAACCACTGGGAATGCTCCATTATCTATACATGACATAGTGAGTGTAGGTTACCAACTGGAGTAGTAATCATTTCTTATATTTATCATGAGTTCCAAAAGGCTCATCGGCAGGAGTAGGGAGTATCAGCACGGAAATTGTCACCTCAGAAAGATGCATGTGGCCATGTTCCCTAGCATGCTCAACATCAACATTGTCATCTAGGAATGTTGCCTGCAGAGTGTAAAACTATGTTGGTACTAAATAATAAAAAGGTGAAGAACTTCAAATTGTTCTTCGTGTTTTTACATTTGAAGTACATTTGATGAATAAGCTAGTGAAATAATTGTTTCATTTACAGTATGTAAGAACAAATACTGGATGTGTAAAGTCAATACCTCAGTTATGAGAACCTTTGCTCTCAGGGCATCTGCATTTCTTGGGTCAAGAATAAAATCTGACTTTGTATCTCCTGTGAAGGCAACTTCTGGGTACAGTATGGTATCTGTAATCTAATATTAAAATGTGTGGTGAATACCATGTGGGAGATATTCTAAGCAATAGGGGCCAGTTCAAAAGTACGACACAGCTTACCTCGGTTCCTGATTGCTTCAGTTTCATTATTTGACTACCCTTCAAATGAGCATACTGTTTTTTCAACTTTCTTCGAATAGAGTAGATGACATAGCCCTTCACACCATTCACGAGATGGATAATGTCAATAAGCATTAGATTGTGGCCAATAACAAAAATACATGTCTGCTAGCTCTAAGGAGCAGTACCTGGCTGGGTATAGCGTGGTATGTTTGAAATGGCCTGGCAACAAGATCATTACGTATTTCATATGTCTCTCCTGAAAGAAGCTGTTGCATTATAAGGAACAAGCAAGCAGAAAACATTCAAGACAGCAGTGAAGCAATATCCATACCCAAATCAAGTGCAACTAATTCAACTTTCAGCTCAACTTGACTCATCCTACGATGGACTTGAAGCAGATCCTCAACATCATCCCTGATGGAGGGTGGTACAAATACAGTAGGAGGCTTCAAGTTGTAGAGGCCACGGGTCGCTATGTACATTGGAAGGCCACCCTGCACGATCACCATAGCAGAAATTGATGTGGTAAGCGTAAGTGCACCATCGATAGTTTTCTAGATCTGTAAGAGCTGGACTTAGCAATGGCACATGTAAACCTTAGTTATTAGAGATGTATATGCAAAAGCAAAAGCAAAATTGGAGCTCACGATGTGGTCGAGGTGGGCGTGGGTGATGAAGAGATAGTCCTGGCTGACGGCGAACTGCGGCCCACGGCCGATGTCGAAAGCGACGTTCAGCGACGGCACGGTGACGCAGGTCTCGTGCCCGCCCACCGAGATCCCCTCGATGGCGTACCCTTCCACCTCCACGCCCTTGCGCTGCACCTGGGCGCGCGCGCGCCGGTACTCCTCCTCGTCTGCCAGCGCGCGGTCCAGCACCGACAGAAGCCCGCCCCCTTACCCCCCGCCTCTGCGGCCGCCGCTGGTGGCGGTGGAGGACTCCACTGGCTTCCTAGCGGCGAGGATCTGGAACCGGGAGCCCCGGGCGGAGGTGCGGGAGAGGACACGGAGCGACGGGAGGGAGAAGAGAGAGGCGGTAGCCATTTCTGGGCTGCGAATTGGGGAGGCGGGATGAACGGTGGCGAGTCGCCGATGGCGAGCGGCGGGGGTTCTGGGTTTTGGAATTTTGGTGAGCTCCAGAGCTCGGCTGGAGGATAACGAAGATGTATTCGCATCGCAGCCCCTGTATGGGCAATTGCAATATCTGCTATAGCTTCGTACTGCAGCTGAGCGCAGAGGCGGCGAATGATTAGTCGGGAAAAAGGCCACGCTCGTTCTTAAAAAAAAGGAACGGCAACTAGATAAGCTGCTATATTTATATGACTGATCATATGATACTCTTCTCGTTTTAAATTGTAAATTATTTTAGTGTTATCATAAATCAAACTTGTAGAAACATATATTATCAACATATATTAATATTGTATCTCATAAATCTAGTTTGATGTCATAGATATTTGTAGTATTTTTTTTATAAGCATGGTTAAATTAGACAAGTTTAACCTAGGACAAAGATAAAATGACTTCCAACCTAAAATGTATAAACTAGAAGTGAAATCTAATAAAAAATACAGAACCAAATTATTATATATGTACATGCATTGCCTACGAAATCTAATGAATCGTACTTCGTACATGCATTACAGCTATGTATACATCACCTGTTAAGACGCATACATACTATACGTATGTAGATACAATGCACAATTATTTACACATTTTTTTAAAAAAAATAAACTACGATGAATATCATTATTATTTAAAGGAATTTTACACTACTGGTTGCGATGGTTTCGCAGATCCAACCAGTAAACCAACTTCATATGACAAATCTTCGTTGGTCTTGGACTCCAGGAGACAGAACCTCTGGCTCAATGAAGGCAACATCGCAGCTAACAATCATTCTTGAGTAAGAAGTGAGGATATATGCATCTTTGACGGAGAACCCCTTGATGATGGGCAACCGGAAGCCTTGCTTGAGATATGAGTTCACATAAGGCACAAACAAGTCTTTCAACAAAATCCTCAGCACAGTCTGCAAGCAAAACAACATTCATAGACTATTACAGGCAATATATTAAGTTTAATGCAAGATATCAAAGCAACCTAAAATTTAAATGCAACTCAACATGCCACTAATACTTATTCATATTGAGTTAAACAACAGTGCTCCCTGCTGCCAAAACTACAGTGCGTAGCATTTGCATTTAGAAAGATTGCAGCCTATGATGGCCCTAAACTTCTATAACAATATTTATTGGACTACAAACAATATATGGTATTTCAGTTAGTTAGTGATCTCCAAAATTTATTGGATTACCCAAAAAAAACTGTATCTGCAATTTCCTCTACGAATTAGTGATCTCAAAGCTGAACTGTGTCCTGCATGCAATTGACAGCTCTGCGCCTAGGATACAAAATAGGAAAAAGCCAAAAAAAAAAAAAGTTAAGCAGAACCACCTGGACTAGAATGGTATGGAGTTTGCCAACTTTGCTCCACTTCAAGGTAAATGAAAAATAATCCAATTCCACTCTCCCAACAAGGTTATTCTCTGATACTGCTGCAGCTCCAGAAACAGCAACTGACTACAGAAGCAAAAGCCATTTTCGGTAACTACAACAGTACATGTTGGAAAACTGGATAGTGCATATGCATTTTCAAGAAGATACAAAAAAAGTAGAATATAATAAGAGCCCCCTGTTAAATCAATGGACAATATGTCGAGCATAATCAAACAGAAGTTTAATTGGGAAAACATAAACATGTATAAACAATTTAGTTTCATTGAAAATTCTCATTGAGTGAAAAGCCTGAAGATGATTGAACCTAACATAAATCAGATTATGGACTCCAGAAGCTGCAACATAATGCCACTCCAAATGGATTATATTGTTGCTTGAGTGACTAGCTTAACTAAGTCGTTAAAGAAAAGATGGAAAGAATCTCACCACTGATAAGCATGCAACTGGAACTATCTCACCAAAATCCAAAACATTAACTGTGACATCTAAGTCAACCGTGGCATCAATTCTACCCACGTTAATCCTCACAGAGGGAGGTGAAACTGCAGAGATATTCAGTAGCATATCATCGTCAGGATATTTTCGATACAATCGAGGAATTAAAAATCTCCAGCTAGCAGTGTTCAAAAGAAACTGATCAGGAATCTTGTCCACTGTCCTTTGCAGCAAATTAGCCTGAATGATTAAAAGTGTAGTATCAATCAGAATATAACAATTACAGTTCAGAAAGGGTAAAGGTCAAAGTCCACAACTCCACATTGACAGTTAAGAAAATATCGTGCTTGTGACAAAAGAAATTGAGCATTTACTTTACTTGTTCATTTATGAACTAATATCAAATGAATTAGAACATACCTTAAAGTAGAGAGCTGAAATGGAGTTGAAAACATCTTCATCCAATGAAATCCAAAGCATTTTCGAGGAGCTCCCAAGAGGTAATGCAAATCGGGTATCTCCAAGAAGCAAGTCTCTTGGAGCAGTTTCATCAGATGGAATAAATAAGCCATCTATATCAAACTCAACAGAGGAGCTCTTGAATAGTGGATCATTAACAAAAGTCACATTCATTGCAGCAACACTATCAAGATCAATTTTCTTTGGAAGATTTCCTAGGAAAGAGTCAAGCTTCAGTATGCCTTCCATTACTTTGTTCTTAATTGCATTTTTCCACCGATGATCTGATATGATTGCTGAAACCATCTATAAACCTACAAAAAGTAAGCAGAAGGAACATCTGACACATGTCCTCATCTGGTCAAGTTATCAAGTAAGATATGTGCACTAACATTCATTTACGAAGAAAGCACGTTGGTTCACTTCAGGAACAAATAGAAGTACTCAAGAGGATTCTACAGAAATTTCTATTTACTGAAACAACAAATGAATTAAGAGTAAAAACGTGATGCCAGAGGTTGAAATGCAAAGATATGTTCATGATTTGCACTTGTTGCTGACAAAGGAAAATCCAATTTACTGAGTGCATCCTCAAAGGAATTAACGACATTGTGCATGTACAACAAATTGTGAACCACATACATTTGATAGAACCAAGATGCTCCTCCATTTAGTGTTATGTCTAAGTCCTCCATATAACAGGTACATTCTGAAACAGACAGCTTGATAGATCCATTCTGATTCTTCATGGCCATGGAAACACTAACCTCCATTCCTTCAACCTGTGCAAAAAAGTATCTGTGAATAACATTGTACCTTTATATACATACATGTGAAAAGTGTCTAATACTTAGAATACAACTGAGTGCAGTTAACATAGCTGCTTGTACTTGTTTCAGCATTATGGTTTCAAAAAAATAAACATAACCAAAATATTTTGCCATGCTTAACAACCAGCTTGTTATCGAAATAAGGATTAAGGTACACATAGAACATCCAAGTTACTCAGCACTATCTAGGTGCCTTCTATAATTTAATTCTTATATACTCATAAAGTTATCAACGGGCTAAAATGATCTAGTATTTGTCAAATTTTCGTTGAGCTGAAGATTTTTTTGCCATGTCTCATTTCATGAGAACGTGCTCATAAAAAAAGCCATTGTTGGCTTTCTCACTACTTTAAGTGCAGCTGTGCAGTGTCTCCGGGATGTGTGTTGAGTGTTTTCTCTATTAGAGAGTTAGACAGAAGGCACATAGGTAACCACTCTGTTTTGTCTTTGCTTATAAGGTACTCATACACCACCTGGAGAGCTGAAGCTTGAAAGTACTTCCAGCACCATTCAATTTGGCAGCATCATGGATTCTAGAGTGTTTATATGAATCCCATTCAGATAATTGATTCTACCTCTAATGAAAAATATATATTCCAAAATTTAATTGTCGCACGCACAACCAGTCTTCTCTAGTACTTAATAACAGAAGGATGCGTATGTCTCCTTGTACTCATCAGTATATTAAAAAAAAGAGGCTAGTATCATATGATTCATTTTTTTTCCTGAGGAATATCATATGATTCAATTAACAGTCAAAATTCAGCAAGCCACGTCCTGGGGAACATAACTGATGAAATATCAGCCCCTGTTCCATTTATACCTGGATCGAAGCATTCCCTCTGTCGAATATGGTCACAATCCAGGCGCTGTAGGAGTAGTTCCACTCCATGGTGAGGTTTGCGCTGGCCAACGAGGCGGCCACGACAACACCCGTGTCTCCGACAGCGACGGTGGAGTTGGTGACGGCGAGGCCGTGGAGCACAATCCTGGATGCGGCCATGCGGACGGTGCCCACGACGGGGACGCTCACGGTCCTCTCGATGTCCGGCACGTTCAGGGGCGTGAGGGTCGCGACGGCACGGGACACGAGCAGGTCCTTGGCGAAGTCGAGGCCCGACTGCGAGATAACGGCGGAGATGTGTGACGACGCCGACGCGACCGCGGGGGAGGAGGCGGTGAACAGCTGGAGGGTGACGAGAAGGGGGGCGAGGAGGAGAGGGGTCCCCATGGCGGTGAGGTGGTTAGCCACTATTAGGACCCTAGGTTTTGGGGAGAAGATGGCTGAAGTGGGGGTGGCGTAAGGGAGACGAAGACAAGCGCGGTGTCGAGTCGAGCTCGCCGCTCGCGGCAGCGCCGCAGCGGTGTCGAGTTCGCGGCGGCTTTGAACGGTCGTCTTCAGGGAGACGTGGAGTGGGGTTGGTTTCGACATCGCTCGAATGCTAGTAATACTCACTGACACGTGGTCCCATTTAACAATCGGTGCATGCACCCAGTTCGTGTGACACACGAAATCGTCAGGTCCCGGTTCAGGCTCCAGGTACCCTTCTTGCTCGAAAGCTTTCCCCTTCCCGAAGCTTCGCACCGCCTCCTCCTTCTCGTCCTACCCTCCGCCGCCGCCGCCCGTCTAGAATCATCCGGAGGCGTGCCGGTGAAGCGCGAGAGCGTTGAGGCATGGCGACGCAGACGGGGGTCGCGGCCTCCAAGGTCCTCATCCTCGTCGGTGCAGGTCCTCGTCTCATCACCGTTATCGACCTCTCGCCCCCATTAAATCTCTATCGGATTTGATGCGATTTTCCCCCGATCGGCTGTTTGATTCGACACCTTACGTTGTGAAATGGTGTCCTTGCAGGGATGACGGGGTCGATCCTGCTGCGGAATGGGCGCTTATCTGATGTGTTGGGGGAACTCCAGGTCGGTATATTTTTCCCCCTATTTTTATGTTCATGTTTGATTGCGCGCACTGTCGTGCGGTTTGGATAGCTGAGCGTTGCCAGTTAGCTGTTACCTGATATTTTTTTGAATGACTTGGTGATGGCGTAATAGAAGCATTAATTATGTCTGTATGTGTATGTGATTAACAGTTTAACACCATGTGATAAAATTGCGTCGATGATTTAATGCCCCAATTGGCATTCGGAAGTCGTGCATAATTTATGCTTCACTTGTTAGTGATTCCTGATACATATCATTCAAATTTTGATGGTATGCTCTGAAACTTCCTAATAAATGTTTAGTTAAGACAACGCTGTATTCTTTGTGTTTTTAGGAGATCATGAAGGGCGTAAATCAAGGACCTGCTTCGGGTCCCTATGACATTGCACTTATTCAAGCTCAGGTATACTCTTCTTCATATGGAATACATCTCACATCTCACTATCTCAATGTCAGCATCTGCATAGAAGTTACTCTTCCTTCCTTCCATCTTGGTAAAACTATTCATTTCATCTTAACTTTGCATGCTCGTGCTTGATATTAGATTCGGAGTTTAGCCCAAGAAGTCAGAGATTTGACATTGTCAAGGCCCATTACCATACTGAATGGCAAATCTGACTCAGGAGGTCTGTATCAGTTTCACTGTCTCCTCGTTCTGTTTCCTTTATCCACTTATGTGCCATTTTTCGTGCAAATCTTTAGCTTCAGTTCAGATAGTTCCTCTATGAATGTCCACAGAAGATTAAATAAACAGTTTATTAAGCCCCTGCAGGCTTCTGTTACAACTTCTAAGCTATCTACTTCTGAAAGGAGATCACCCGCATAATAGTTCTACTAAAAAAACATGTTCGGTGCTGAAGTTAGCAATGAGTGATACATGATGCCTGATTATTTATAAGCTGGAATTGCATACATGTTGATTCTTAGCTAATAGCAGTTTATATAAATGGGTAAATGCTATTGGTATATTTGTCTTTTGTATTATTTTCCCAGTTGTGCTTGTTCCTTCTGCAGGCGGTTTATCATCGTACATACTGCCAGCAGCAGCAGTTGGAGCAATGGGTTATTGCTACATGTGGTGGAAGGTAAAATGCAAAATCTATGCCGATAAGTTGATTGTGAATTTTCTTTATTCTCCTCCTTTTCTCCACTAGTTGTCTGTTTTTTTAGGTTCAAGGTAACTTTACTGAATTATTAATTGAATAAAAGAAAGAAAAAATATTCCCTGCATTTTTTTTTAATTTTAGCTATTCTGATCTGTTTTGTTGTGTGAGTACTGATGCTACCACATTCAGTTCCAGTAGGGTCTTATACTCTTATGTGAATGCAGCTGTAAAAGTGTTACTTATCCATGTGGACATGTAATTGGACATTAGTAACTTGGTACTCATCCATGTGGGCACCATGGATAAATCCTCTATATTAATTCTATAATAACGTCTTCCTGGTTGGCTATGGAATATCCAATCAAGTTTCATGTTTTAGAGTTGACAGTTGATGGGCACTTTGGTTCTAATAATATTGTTTTCCTGATTCACTAGGATTTAGAGGCAAGACCATCAAATGTTTCAAATTGTAATGACAGCACCAAGTCGAATATATATTATATTTTCCATTTAGTAACATGTTGCATTCAGAATGGCCGTTTCACCCATCTGTTTAGACTTTATTACATGGTAATAATCTCATGCAGGGATTGTCTCTCTCAGATGTCATGTTTGTCACAAAACGTAACATGGCAAATGCTGTTCAGAGCATGTCAAAGCAGTTGGAGCAAGTTTCATCAGCACTAGCTGTATGCTCTGTTCCCAACTTCATTTCTTATTTACTTCAGCATCTGTCATCTCTACAAGTGCAATTAATTTCAGGCAACAAAAGACATCTAACTCAACGGCTTGAGAATTTGGATGGCAAAATGGATGAACAAGTAGAGGTCTCCAAAGCTATTAGAAATGAGGTTCGTTCATTTTAACTATGTTGCTCTGTCTCTTGGGCAGTAACATTATGATATTTGCTTGATACTCACATGGGCCTCCTAAAAGGCTGTTGTGTCCTGTGCCTGAGCATCAATGTTCATCTTTTTTAATACTATATGCTTGCATTGGTTCAGCACCAAGTCCATATTAGCATAAGTGGTTTCACTCTTGTTTATGTCTACTGTTGCATAACTATTTCAATAAAGTTATTCATCTAGAAGCTATGCAAGGATTTTCTTTGATATCTCCTCCAAACTAAAAAAAAAAATGGAACCTGTACCAGCGAGCAAGTAACACTTGAGTATACTGTAAACAACCGAAGATCACAAGCATTAGCATTTAATTATGTGATAACATTGGGCTGGTGCAGTGGTGAGAAACCTTCCCACTGAGCCAAAGGTCCTGGGTTTGACGTTTCTGCAAAAATGCAGGGGTAAGGCTTGCCTCGGTTATTCCTTCCCCAGACCCCACTGGGTCTGTCCTTATGTGATTACATTGGGTTATAGCTGCTTGATAAACCAGTGTAAATCTTTAACATACTAACATTCCCATATATGTGACACTGATATTTGATAGCTCATTTCATTTTCTTCGCTTAGAACACCAAAGACTTTTATGTTGTTCCTAATGATATGCAAAAGCTTTTCAACCATACCATACACTTAGGCTCTAAAGCTATAACTATATTTTAGTTATCCTTGTTTCAGTTTATTCATTCATACAATTTTGTTCTACATGTGAAGGTCAATGATGTTAAAGATGACCTATCTCAAATTGGATTTGATATCGAATCAATTCAGAAAATGGTTGCTGGATTGGTGAGTTTGAGCATTCTCTTGTTCATGAACTGCTGTCAAATTATACATCTTAACCTTTCTTTTCCTTGTTATCAGGAGGGAAAGATCGAGTTACTTGAGAACAAACAGGTAGTTTGACTTGTGAATTAGTTATCCATGGCATCCTTTAATGCCTGTTATCCTAACTTCCTGTATATACTGAACAGGACGTGGCTAATACTGGTATATGGTACCTCTGCCAAGTAGCAGGCGGTTTAAAAGATGGAATAAACACCAAGTTTTTCCAGGTGATCAGATTATTTAGTTCTGCATGATAAAACATTTTTTTTCATTCATGTAAACTTATATCCTCCCAGGAAAGACATGATGTGTGACATGATGTGTTTTTGTTCTTTTCTTCTTCTGATTCTTCACTGTTCTTCATTACGCAGGAAGCCAGCGAGAAGCTGAAGCTCTCACATTCAGCTCAACCTGAAAACAAGCCAGTGAAGGTAACCCCCCCCCTCCTCTCTTTTCCTTTTCTCTTCCAATTCTTTGTCCTTCCATTTGTTATGAAATTTGTTGATGCCGAATCTCCAGCTTTATTTGTGCACATTCTAGGGACTTGAATTTTTTTCGGAAAGCACCAAGGAACAGAAAGTAGCTGACTCCAAACCAATTGCGGTTACCGTGGACGCTGAGAAGCCTGAGAAAACCACAGCGGTAAAGGGCACTGCAGTGCACAGGTCTATCAGGTTCTCATATAGGAAGGAAGGCCTTGCATTGTGATCAAATCCTCTCCACTTGAGATGCACATAGCCTTCCTGGTTGTTTTGTCTGATAGTCAGAAAACATAGAAGAATAATCTGCAACTGGAGTGACAGAATTTTTTTTTTCCCACAATAGACAGGCTTGAGTTATTTGGTCTGATTTGAAACTAGCTCCGGTTGAACTCATTTATCATTTTTTTTCTTGGATTTTGATTCATTTTTATGTTTTGATTTGTTGCTTTGTATACTGTAAAGTCATTGGAAAGAATAAATAAAATACGGTTGTTTTTTTTTTGTCAAATTGGTGGAGAGATATACTAGAGCCAAGCAACGCTTCCAATCCCGAGAGGTTACAAACTGCCTCGACTGCTTAGCAAGTTTCCTGCAAGACAAAAGTAGCAACAATCAGCATATATCAGGAGGCAAAATGCAAGAAAACTTAAGTATCAACTGCAAGATTAAAATTCCGCCGAATCATAGGGGCTGGTCGAAGTTATCAAAATTTCACCACAATTGATGAGCAATTATGCCATCAATCAGTAGGCTACCGGGACTCTGCAGGCACAAGCCGCCACCGCCGGCCCACATTAAAGCCCACCAACGCCCAGGCTATAGAACCCTCCCTTCTCCCCGTCCGCCACCAGAGGGAGGGACGACGCCTGCGCCGCGCCGCGCCACGTCCACCAGCACTTGCCGGAGAGGACGCGACCTCTTCCGCCGACAAGGCCCTTCTTCCGAGCTCCTCACAAGGTAAGCAGCAGCGCCCTGTGCCCGTATACCTTATCCTTTCTTCTTGCGCGTGTGCTTCTGCTCTGCTCGTATTAGAAGTATGAGGCCGCGCCGTCTCCGCGGCCTCTCAGCATGGCCACGATAGCCTGATTTGCTGGATCCGTCCGATATGGTTTCTATGGCTCGGATCGTTTTGTTCCTATTTTTGGTTTACCCACTGCCTTCTTACCTTGCCGATCCATCACTATCATCGAAACAACACCACTGAACCATCGAGCCATCGCTCTCATACTGCAGCATTGTTTTCTTTTTGTCTCCTCCTCATAGGAGCTATCCTCTTGTCTGCATGCTCCCGTCATATATGTAGTTTGCTTTTCTTTTTGTCCTCTTCAGCATTGTTTTCTTTTTGTCTCCTCCTCATAGGAGCTATCCTCTTGTCTGCGCATGCTCCGTCATATATGTAGTTTGCTTTTCTTTTTGTCCTCTTTTTTTGTAGGGGCATAGCTCATGTCATTTTCTTATTTGCAAGTATTCTAAAGGATGCTCCACGGTGCCATCTCATTGCCTATATAATTATCACATTGCCGCTGCTCTACGGTGCCCGCTCATCTGCCATTCCTTTCTTATCTTCTTAGAATACTGCCTACTCGAGACACTCGTGTAGCCCACTGAAAGTTGAGCTAGAAAACATTCGCTCCCAGAATATCAAGTGAGATATAGTGAAACTCATGGTTCCATAAAGAATATTAGAAAAAATAACAATGAAAATAACTTCCATGCATTTAATTTAGTGAACCCCTCATACCAAAAAATAATGCAATTAAATTTACGGGCACGAAATCCCTGTGTTTAAATTATGTTAGATCTTTTCCCTAGGAATTGGTTCAACAATAAATAAATTATGTCATCTTACCGTGCTTCTTATTGCTTTTGAACTTGGTATCTTTATGTATGGAGATGATTTTATGCTTCCTATAGATGATCCACCAATCATGTTTCATGGAGGGAGTCTCTGCTAGCAATCCGAGGAAGAGGCTTTGGGGAGAAGGCTCCTCTTCCCACCCAGGTGCGCTCTCTTGTTGCTGCATTATATATTTCCTTGTTGTGCATAAGCAGGAAATTTGCTATCAATGTCGCAGAAATTGTTACGCCATCTATAGTGAAGACGATATGAGAGAGGCGGGGAGCATCGAAGATCTATAATAAGAGCCAAGCCAAGAAAGAAGGTAATTATTGATATATGTTTATAATCTTAAGATAAATTAATGTGCTCTGGGATGACAAAATTATTTTTAAACCTTGCAGCTAAGGCTACAGGATCCGATGCTTGAGAGGAGGAGCGAGAGGGAGAGCAGGAGTGCTAGACGGCAAAAGCAAGGTCAAAGAAACCGTGGCCTCTAAGCATGGCCACGATAGCCCGCTTTGTTAGCCTTGTCGATATTGTTTCTATGGCTCAGATCATCTCGTTCCTATTTTTTACTATGATGAGTTTTGTCTTCTCAAGATTGGACTAAAGGAAGAAAAATCTAGTAGTGTCTTTGCAGCAGCCTAGATTCTCCATGCATCTTTGCCACCGGTCTCAAACATATGCATGCAGCCAGATAGCCCCATGCATGCATGCTTCATATGAACTGACATCTATTAATCACTCTAACTACAGAGTAACAACTATTGGTTCCTTTGGTAAATCACTCTCTCATGTATATACATGGTGAATTGGTGAGAGAGAGTCTGAAGGTGATATTTCATACTCGCATTCCTTCGATGCAACAGATTCAACAATGCAAATGCTACTTAGCACGTAACGTTAGATAATTAGGTATTTTCATGTATAAATTAATTCAAAAAATAGCTGATTTTTTGGTACTCTTCTTACAACATCTATGGATTGCTTTTCATCATCACTATGGTAGCACACTTAGAATTTAGCGAGTACCATTGACCCTTTTTGTCTTATTTGTTCGGAAGAGTATCCATGCTAGCACAACAGCATGCTCATGCAAAACTTTTTATCCCTTCTGCAAAACTATGCATGTACATGACATTGACCCTTCATGCCAAGTATCTATATATGATAGTGCAACAACAAGCAGCGTGCAACCTTTTGTCTCTTCTGCGTAATTATGCATGATATGACCCTTCATGCTGCAATTTCCCACCTTCTCGCAATATCGATGGTGTAAATGGTGCATTGTAGCATGAAAAAACTGATTAAGCATTCAATTATTATCCTTGGTATTTTTGAACATTGAACATTGGTCTTAAGTGTTCAGTGGATATGACACATCATCAAACAGTTTTGTCTAATAAGACATGAACCCATGGTAAGTTCCCTAATAATTGCAGATATGTATATGTGCTTGCATTATAATGTGGTATTGCTTTTAGTCTACTAAGAACCATGGAAATAGTCGAGAGGACACTCTCATTAAGCCAGGATAATATTTCACTTTCACTACACAGTAGAGGAAAGGAAAGTTGTGTTTGTCCATTGCATTTTTTTCTATGTCAGCAGTGTCTCTTACTGCAATGCTAAGTCATGTCACACTTAGTTTGTAGTTTGATTTTTTTTTGCCCATGTCTATTTTATTTGTCGTTTTTTTTGCTGATGATGCATTCCAAGATTCTCCTCTTGCCTATATAAACATGATCTTCCCTTTGCTACTTTGTGCTCCCTCCATCACCTTTGCCTTCGTTATATTCATGGTGTGCTTGCCTACTCAAGACACATATAGGACAGCTGATAATTGTGAGTTCCACTGGCACAATATGGCCTTTATTAGATCATATTAGAATAGTCAAATTCTTATTGTAAATAAACATTGCTAATTGTAACACCTCCCATGAATGAGTATGAGTTAACAGAAAACCAGTAGGTTGATGCCCACGTTTTGTAATGTGACTCCACATTTGCATCTCCAATAAAGTATATTCCTTGTTCTTTATTAGATTGATTTTCTTATTAATACTTGCATCCTCTAAATTTTTTTGTTTGATTTGAGTTTTTCTTTAATTTTATTTACCATAATTACATATTATATGTAATTTCATTTCATCTTTCCCTCTAGTGACCCAATTTATTATGTGTTCTTGAATTTTTTATTTGCTATATGTATATATGCGTACATAAGCATTATTTATTAGTGGCACCAGCAACTTGATTTCGATGATGATGTGGATGCCTCACCGGACCCTCGAGATCTGGCATGTAGATGTGCTTCACGGTGGTGACTATGGTGACTTTGTCGTCCCCCGGGCGGTGGCGTCAACCGGGTGTAGGGCACAGTGCATGAGCTCACACGTGTTGGCCTTGGCTGCAGTGGCCGTCCGTGGGGCGATGAAGAGCAGCGTTCACCTCCCCTGCCATGGTGAGGTGAAAAACCATAGCGCCCGGCGCCGGCACCGCCTCGTGGATATTTGGCGAGGAGATAGAGCTTCCATTTGTACTCAGATCTGATCTAATTACAATCTATTGTGCCTACTAATCTCTCTCTCTAGAGAGGAGTAAGTACTTAGTAGCGATAATTGATCGTGCTGGGTTTATCTTCTTACAACAAGACAACAAAAGTGTAGTTATATTTGAAATTTGTATACATAGCCGTAGCAGGCCAAAGAATGTAACACCCGTGTTTTGCATCATTTTAAAATTCACTAAAAATTTAAACTTTTTAGAATTTACAACAAATAAAAAACCTTGATTAGTTTATTTTCTGCCCAACTGTTTTTTTTAATTATAATTTCCAAAACCATGTATTAAAAACTCATCATATGCATGTTATGTTTGAAATGCTTGTTTGTGTGTTTTCTAGAATCTATTCGCGGGCCGAAAATATTTCTTGAACTCGTTCCTCGACCATTCCCTTGACTCAAATCAAATTTATGTATCATATATTTAATTTCTTTTCAATAGGAATTCTGGAAATGTAAAACCATTCTTTTTATATTCTGAAAAAGGGAAATACATAGCACGTAGATTTGATACAATTTTTTCGTCTCTCCTGTACGTGGACTCGATGTCCCTTTTTCTCTTCCTGTTTTTCCATGCGTGAACACAGCCACGTAAGCTAACCAGCAAGAAGCGGTGGACATAAGCCTCCGCGTGAGCAGCGGTGGCCCACCGTCATTTTCTTGCGAGTTCTTATCCATCCCGAGAAAACCGTGGACACGAGCACGACTTCGCTGCTTTGCACGAGCGTAGCGTGAGCGCCGCGAGTCCGCGTCGTCGTCGCAACCCGACCATGTCTTATTTGCCATTTTGCACGCAAGCTCATCCGGGCATAGCTGGAGCCCCTGCCATGGTTGCCGGCAAAAAATTTCCTCGGTAGGAGATATTTCCTCCGAGGGCGCCCGCCCGCCTTACTGTGCTCCACCGCCTTACCTCGTCTATAAAAAGGCCGGCGAGGCCGCCATGGTGGACAAGCTCGAGCATATGATGGTAAGGTCGATGTTGTGGAGTCATTTGCCGAGCTCTCCGGCGCGGCTTGGCCGCCGCGAAGACCGAAGCTGCCGAAGCCGGGGGAGCACACCACCAGCCAGCGCCGCTTTTTTTTCTGCGCCGCCGCCGGACCTCGTCCCTGCCGTGACCGTCGAAGCCGCCACCGCCGGAGCTGCACGGAACCAGCGGACGTTCATGCAATCATGCCGGAGCTCCGCACCACCACCACGCCATGGACATCGCCGCCCACGTGCCCGTCTCCCTCTCTTCTTCTTCTCATCCTCTCCTGCTGCTCTCTCGCCGGAACTTGAGCCCGACCGACGCCACCACGCACCTCGCCGCTGCTGCCAGTGAACCGGCCGGAGCCGAAAGCAAAGCACCAGGATGCGCCCGAGCTCCCTCCCCGACTCCCTCCATCCGTCTCTCTCCCCTGTGCTCTCTTTCTTTTCTTCTTCTCCCTCTCTCTTCTCATGACGGCAAAGCAAGGGACGAGCAGGGAGGTCGAGAATGGGTGTCGACACCCTCCTGCTCAGCCAAAGACAGACCAATGGGAGCACGTCACCTTACCTCATGGACCCCACGCATCATAGGAAAGGACCCCACACCCTTTCTTTCCTATTGCATGCACGTGATCCATAAAAACCAGAGAGAGGAGAGCATGTCCATCGATCGGCGCACATGTCCACCAACAAGTGATGGTCGCCCCCATGACAACCGTTGTTGAACCCCACGCGTCGGTCGGGCCGATCGGAAATTGCTACGCGGACCCGGAAAGTGTACACGGAAGATGAAAAGTCTATTTTCCCTTGCCTAGAAATTTGCCAGAAAATATCTAAATAAACTAGCGTTAGACGAGCGTAGGATAGAAGACATGGAGAACCTCAAGGACCCCAGAGCACAGCTACGCAAGGAGCCACAAGCAAAGAAAGCCGGAGCCTCGGATGTACTCGTCGGCGAATAGAGGCAAGTCCCAATTCCCACCTTTTTCCCTCCACTCTACCATTCCCTCCACTATATTTTTCCACCACTATATTTTGCTAGCCTCCACCATAAAACCCACCATACCCCTGTTCCTCCTAACCAACAAATCCTATACTACTTAATTCTCAATTTATGAATTAAAATGGAATTATGATGAATCATGTATCGGATATGATATTGTGAATTATGTAAAGGCAATGGTTACCTTGATGTGATAAGAACTTGAGAATAATGACTATGGAACTTTAAATGGTAAAAACCGGACAACACGACTTGAAACGGGTAGGGGTAATCTATGCGTAGATTACTTGGCGGATATATCTGCGAAGAATATCCTGTCGTCGAGATACCTGTTTTAGTCACCCCTAAGGACCGGTTCATAGCCTCTTATATATCCCGGTGAGATATTTCGCACGACCACATGTCTATATGGGTAATTTGGATCTCACACCCGTTAGGTTGAAGTATGTTTGTTTTAGGGGGCCCGAGTAGGCAAACGGTAGAGCAGGAGCAGGCATGGATCTTTGTGTGATCTTCCATGGCCAGGTTGGACGTGGTTGCTATGTAATCCTCCACGTTAAGCCCTTGAGATTTTTGGCCGCGTTCGAGCCCTTATACATTTTAAGAATTGATTATGAGACATGGTGTCTCCCCTTGTGATATGTGATGTGTGTTTCCAACCCCTGAGCGTCGTAGTGGGATCATATGGATATCTAAGGTCGCGTACTATCAGTGCGGGATCTCGTTAGGGCCTGTCTAAGCCATGACGATGGCGTCGGACTACGCCTATCATGTGGGGAAATTTATACAGCCTCTGCAGAGTTTTTTTTGAATCTATTCGAATAGCCACGTCCTTGAAATGGGCAGATGCCGGGATGAGACACTATGATTAGACTTCAACAACTATAATAATCTGGTAAGACATATTTGTGTTTTGGTAACCATACTTAATTCGGGAACTGGTGAGGATGATTAATACCCTACCAGGACCCAACCCATAATTATAACTAATACCTTCACCTACACCTTTACCACTAACCTATCCACCTAAAGCCTCCATCTTTCCACCACCCAAAGTTAGGGCTTGCTGAGTACTCTGTGTACTCAATCCCCTTGCTCCTATATTTTTAAGCAGGAAGCTGCAGGAGTATATCCGAGGATGAAGCTGCTAAGGACTACGCGAGGATGGAACACCCGAGGATACACGAAGACGGCGCTACACGGCTACACGAAGAAGCTATGCTAGGAGTACCACATTCACGCTATAGGAGTATAAGTCTAGGGTTTTGTCCGCACTCCAAGTTGCCTGTAAACATGGAGCCATGTTGTCATAGGATCGCTGTCTAGATCTCTGATATATGATATAAAGCCAGAGGCCAAGCTATGTAATCTGAACCATGTATCATGTTTTCCTCCTTAGCAATAAAGTATGGATTTTTGATATCAATCTTTGTCGAATTGTGCGTATCGACTCTTCGATCCAGGGGACTGATACATGATGCACGATGGATCCCAAAATAAGGGTCCGACAGCAACTCAATATTGTTTTCCTTGCGCTACACCAGAATTAACTACTGTTTATCTTCCATTGAGATACTTCCTAAGGTTTGGTCTATCAAGCAATCACCCGCAGCGAAGCGCGGGCATAGTGGCTAGTACATTCTTATTGCGCGTGTGCTTCTCCATGGTTTTATCAGTCAGAGCTGTTCACAATTTTATTGGGGGATCCGGTGTAATGTTCCCTGTAATGTGTAGCGATCCGGTGTAATGTTCCCTGTAATCCGTAGTGATCAGTTAGATATGGTTTGTGCGAGTCGATTGATACTTAGCGATTAGCTGATGCTTAGATGCGACATTGGGAGAATTAAGATTCGTGTTGGGTGTACGAATACCATGGTAGTTCGAGCGTGACTACTGAAACCTTTGATTAGTTTGGTGCTGCTGCTTTTTCTGTGTGGATTTTGTGCAGCCAATCAAGATTGTTTTGTTATTAGCCATGCAAAGGATGCCTATAGTCTCTTACTGGCATGGCATCTTGCTTTTCCTTAGCATAGCTTTAAACTGAAAATCATTCTTGCCTGCAGGTGATATAATATGATTTGTGCTCGCCTTAGGTTTTGCTGATGCCAGATTAATTTACTTTTGATTTTCTGATAGTATCATTGCTGTGCACAGTAGCAAGGTCCTGTGTAGTTTAAATTTTTTTTGAAACGGCAGTGTGATTTAAATTGGTTCATTGCCATGCAGTGTTCTAAAGCAATAGTTTGTCGGTGCACCAATAGCATGTTCAACTTAATATGGAAAATGGTTTGTCCTTATGTTTGGTCTGATTAATCTGTACCTTCTTGTGGAGATGCATATTGCTGTTTTTTTATAATCATTTCAATACGAATGCTTGCAAACACATTGTTTGTTGGTCATGTCATCTTAGAATTTCTTATCCCTTATTATTTTTCCGTTTAGCATTCACATGTGTTCTTGTTTTACAGGAATAGGTGTTCAAGTTTTGTATCACCAAGATGGTGCAGTACAATTTCAAGAAGATCACTGTTGTCCCTTCTGGGAAGAACTTCATTGACATAACCCTGTCCCGCACTCAAAGGCAGACACCGACTGTTGTCCACAAGGGATATGCTATCTCCCGTATTCGCCAGTTTTACATGCGCAAGGTTAGGTATTCCCAGCAGAACTTTTATGAAAAGCTCTCCACCATCATCGATGAGTTTCCTCAACTGGATGCCATCCACCCTTTCTATGGTGATCTCCTCCACGTGCTCTATGACAAGGATCACTACAAACTTGCCCTGGGTGAGATCAACACAGCTAGGAACATCATTGCAAAGATATCCAAGGACTTCTTGAAGCTCCTCAAGCATGGAGAGTCCCTTTACCAATGCAAGTGTCTGAAGGAGGCTGCACTAGGGCGTATGTGCAAAGTTGTGAAGAAGATCAATCCTAGTTTGGCTTACTTAGAGCAGATCAGGCAGCACATGGCCAGGCTTCCTTCCATAGACCCGAATACCCGGACTGTGCTGATTTGTGGATATCCAAATGTGGGCAAAAGTTCTTTCATGAACAAAATTACAAGGGCTGATGTGGATGTCCAGCCATATGCCTTTACAACAAGATCCCTGTTTGTTGGTCATACAGATTACAAATACCTGCGCTACCAAGTGATTGACACTCCAGGTATACTTGATCGGCCTTTTGAAGATAGAAACATCATAGAAATGTGCAGCATCACTGCTCTGGCACACTTGAGGGCTACAGTGTTGTTCTTTCTGGACATTTCTGGATCTTGTGGGTACAGTATCGCTCAGCAAGCTGCACTCTTCCACAGCATGAAGCCTTTGTTCATGAATAAGCCTTTGGTTATTGTGTGCAACAAGACTGACTTGCAGCCTCTTGAAGGGCTTTCTGAGGATGAAATGAAGCTAGTCATGGAGATGAAGGCAGAGGCTATGAAGACTATAGCCCAAGCTGATGGTCCTAATGAAGAGGGTGTTCTGTTGACTATGAGCACTTTAACAGATGATGGTGTGATGGCAGTAAAAGATGCTGCATGCGAGAGGCTTCTTGAACTGAGGGTGGATGTGAAGATGAAATCAAAGAAGATGATGGATTGCTTGAATAGGTTTCATATTGCTGTTCCAAAGCCTCGTGACAACAAGGAGAGGCTTGTTTGCGTCCCTCCGGCCGTTCTGGAAGCTAGGGTGAATGCTGCTGCAAAGGAAAGCAAGCTTGAGAAGGACCTTGAGAATGAGGATGGAGGTGCTGGGGTCTATTCTGCAAGTCTCAAGAAACATTATATATTGGCCAATGATGAATGGAAGGAAGATATTCTTCCCGAGATACTGGATGGTCACAACGTTGCTGATTTTGTGGACCCAGATATCAAAGTAAGGTGTGAAGAGCTGGAAAGAGAGGAAGGACTTCGTCCAGAAGAACAAGCTGCAGAAGATGCTTTTCAAATTGATGGCCATGAATTAACGCAGGAACAGAAGGAGATTTTGGCTCAGATTAGGAAGAAAAAGGTATTACTCATCCAAGAGCATAGAATGAAGAAGAGAACTGCAGAAAGCCATCCTGTTGTCCCTAGAAAGTTTGACAAAGATAGAAAATTCACAACTAATAGGATGGGACGGCATTTTTCCTCCATGGGTGTGGATCCTAGTGCTGCCATTGATAGAGCTCGCAACCAGTCTAAGGGCCGCAAGCGTGAGAGGTCAGTGAGCAGAGCTGCACTGGTGATGCTATGGAGATAGATGGTCTGCAATCCAATAAGAAACTGCGTCTGACGTTGAGGTCACAGGCTCCTCAGGGGATCATTCCTAGAGAAGGATTCAAGGACTCTGAGCAGAAGAAGAAGGCTATCAAGAAAGCAAAGGCTGCTACAAGGAACAGGAACAAGGATGCTCGCTGTGGAGAGGCTGATCGCGTTATTCCCACTTTGAAACCGAAGCATCTATTCTCTGGGAAACGCACTCTTGGAAAGACAAGCAGGCGATAAGGTCAGCACCTCACTGGATCTGGTTGGTCATATTTGTAATCAAACATTTGTGTTGGCTTTATTGCACTACTGTTGTGTCTTGCCACATAGTTAGCCTAAGTAACCTAATTCTGAGCTCAAGCCTTGCCACCACGAGAAAGTTTCAGAGTTGTAGCAAACTTGTAACTGCAGTATCAGCTTGATTTTGGAAATGTATATGTGTTTTGTTGGAAATAATCCTGTGTGTCTAGGTGCATGCTAGTGTCTAGGTTCATCCAGCATGGAGTAATAGGAGTAATAGATTGTTTCTTCAAAAAAAATAGGGGCAATAGGTTGCTTATTTGGGTAATATTCTGCATTAATTAGGAGAATGTCACACCCATGATTGTAGCTCACGGCTGCCTATATATATCATATATGAGATAAAAACAGAAAAACTGAGTCATTCCAACCACCAAAACCATTTGTGCACGTGTGTGTTCTTGTGTTATTTCCTACCTTTTAATGTTTGTTCACCTTCTGTTTCATCCTCTCTAGGCTGTTGTTGGGCCATTTGGAGAACAAGAAACTCAGTTTGTTTTTAAAGGAGAAAGAGTCAAAATGTGCACTGAAATTATCTGTTTGACCTGCTATCTTTATATGGGCAGAGCTTCAGAAACAAGAGTTTTCCACACGAGGGAGATAACACTGCTAGCGATCTCAGGGTTGCGTTAATTAGAAAGCTGGCCTGCGTGCCGTAGCAGCCCTCTCAGGGTTGTAATTAGTTTTAGATCTGTTAAATCTTGGTCCGGAACCTTGTCTTTTCGTTCTGGGTGAGCTTTAGTTGTCTACAGTTTTGGTTGCCGTTCTGGTTGGGCCCTTTGCGCTCAGTTTGGATGGTAGTTGGTCTTTGGTCACAAACTTGCCATGAAACTCCTGCAATTTCGGTGCTTATCAGTAATGAAATTCTGTTCAGTGCACAGGCTGACATTCTCCTAAGTGAATTGAGGGAAAGGCGTTGATAAAATAAAGGTAAGATGTTACAGACTAGTAATGCACTAACTGGAATACAATCAAGCTCTTCAGATTTCTATTAATATATATGACAAGTATCGTGTTAGTTACTTTTGTACAACAGATTATTATATTCTAGGTATAATTTCAGGTTTACAATTTGTTATACTTTTCTCCTACTATTTTACTGTATATATCCATTTCAAATTGTAAGATGTCAAAGTGTGTCTATAACTACTTCCTCAATCCTAAATTATAAGACGTTTGACCGTCTTATTCAAAAGATTTATGCATAGAAAACAATTAAGTTATTTTTGAAGAACTTTTATTAATAAGACGACTGGTCAAATTTAGGGGAGAAAAAGTCAAATGTCTTATAAACTAGGATAGAGGAAGTAGCTAATACTCTGAAAACAGCACAGCTTACCTTGCACCCACCTAAAACAGGATGTAGCTAGTCTCCCCGCAATGCTGAGTACTTGATGGTGCAGGCAGAAAGTCAAAGTGTGTCGCGTGATGCAAAGCTGCAGACTTTTAAGGTCACCTATATATCAGACACATAATGCCAGTAGTGGTTACTAGTACCTACCTACTGAATGGGGAAAAAATGAAGCAGGCGCTGATGCATGCAAACTTTGCAAACATATATATATGCACACGCACACACCCACACGGGTGGTTCAAAGCTTAAACAAAACCATCTAAATTAACTAGTAGTAGTCACTGACGCTACTAGCGTCAAAGCTTTGCGTCCCTTGAGTCTCGGACACCGATTCTCATGGCATTGGGCATCGGTAGGTGCCGCCACCAAAGTCAAAACCAGCAGCAGCTCAAGGAGAGAAGAGGCTGCTGACCGCATAGCCATCAGATTAGGTAACCAAACCGAGAGCAGCAGCAGCTAGATTAAATTAAATTACTCCATTATTACCCAGTTACTAGCAGTACGGCACTGATGTGAGAAGTGCCTGCAAACCTTTGATTACTAGCAACGCTACTGCCATAATGACCCATCTTCAGTGATGCCGCGGGTGGCGACGCAGGATGCGGCAGGCAGCGTTACTTGTTTCGCGGCACCACACGTGCAGTCACGGAAAAGGAAACGGATCCCGAGGTCGTACGTACAACTGTACAAGCGGATTTCTGGACCTGGACGGCCGTCGGTCCGGTGCTGGTGCAGACGTGCAGTGCAGTGCAACAGCAGACGAGTGCCCACCTGCTTTCGTATCTACCCTGTCTGTACACATGTTCGGATCGAATATAGTATATGTAGTACTCCATTAAACAGAGACTAAACTCATGTGCATGGAGTAACTTATAACTTTATATATATAAAAGGGTAAAAATCTCGACAATCAGTTTCTACTAGTTGTCCCAGCTGCAGTGACAAGGCCCTCTTCGAAACATGCATGACGAAGGATGCAGAGAAATGGTTCTGTACGTCGTCTGTGCAAAGCTGTCAAAATGAAAAGGAAAAACAAACAATTTACTGCAAAGATGGCCATATATTATATATATTACGTTGAAAACTACTGTATATTACTACTCCATACTCATATTAGTTGACGTTTTGGACAAGGTTTGGGTCAAACATTGGGAACATAAACTAGCAATAACTTTTAAAATATTTAGTTTGAAAAGGTGAAACTTATATGTATAGATTCATCTTGAAGCCTATTTTTTTATAAAAGTAATTTTATTTTTATTTTTTCTTATATATTTTAATAAAAAATTATGGATAAAATTAGATCTTGGAGACCGTGTCCTTGTCTTAAAAACGTCAACTAATATGAGTATGGAGGGAGTATATATAGAAGTAACAAAGTTCGTCCATAGCTATTCGATGCTTGCATCATGATATGATCAGCAGCATGTACTACTTGAAAACTTGAAGGGCTGCAAAAGTAGCATATATATACTATATCCAAATGCCATAATGTATGAACAAAGCGAGAGATAGAATTAGGTGAAGAAGTGGTACTTGTAATTCTCAACACCTGCCACCTAATCTCACAATCTCCCCATCCAACTGAACATTGTATTAATTTAGTGATTGTACCTGGTACGGGCCATGATATTGTCAAGGGTGAAGGGTGCACGTTTAAGGCACCTATAGGACTAGGGGAAGAAGAACAATGACACATACTATGCAGAGAAATGATTTAACAATTAATCGGTAGTACCAGCACTCATTATCTATGCTAGCTCCGTCAATAATGGCCCTTTAATTTCCAGGGACAAGCAAGGTCCAGCAAAATCTTATCGGAACGTTCTGTACGTAGATCCTCTTCTAGTCTAGAATAACGGACGGTACTAGTGTACGTACGTACCATATGCTGCGTTCGTACGCAGGCAGGCCTAGTAAGAAATTACAGTAAGTACCCTACTCTACACAATGCAAACGGCTCTGTGTTGTGCACATATGAACAGCGCAGAACCAGCACTGTGCATGGCTTGATTGAACTCCATCCATGTAGAAACTGTAACACCATACAGTAGGTACAACAAGCCACGTTCCCGAATTCATCGGCTAGACACAGCTTGCATTGAAATTACACGTCGGAGTAAAGTGTTCCCTTTGATCACTAACTCTCGAGAACATGCATGTGCATTGCAGCCTCAACGTGCCACCGGCAAAGTTGTTGTTCCTTATGTGTCGTCGCTGAAGTCATTCACTACTAAAATGTAGTGTTTTTAAGTAGTAATAAAATACTACCACTAGTCGTAGCACATGGGAGTCTCTATTATGAGACATTTACTAGGAAAAGTTTATACTTTATACTAAATTTTAAATACCAAAATACTAAGAGAAGTCTACCTTATTAGGAGAAGTAACAAATTCTGGTTGTGATTATTGTTCCAAGATCAAGCATAGTAGAAATAGATGTATGTGGAGCGCAAGAGTTTGCACATCAATTGGTGTTGAGGTGGAAGATGGAGAAGAGGAGAGCGACTTAAAGTCACGGGACTCCGAAAAACTTAATTTTAGAATAAGGTGAGCTAACTAATCACTATAGCCATAATATTATATTTTCAAATTGACTTAGGAGGGGTAGCATTCTAACTGAAGGTTTGAGTTGATCAACCCTGAAACGGACAGTTGGGACATTGAGTTAGTGAAAGATATTTTCTATGAAGAAGGTGCTAATATCCATGGCAATGATGGTGCAAGAGGGGAGGGAAAACCTGTTAGCTTAGCACTATGAAAAACATGGCGGACATTTTAGTGTCAAAAGCGCCTATAAAGTCTGTCAAGCCGACTTTCTTCACGGAAGGGAGCACGAAGGAGCATAAGGAGGAAGCAAGCCAAACCCAGACCGATCTAGGAGAAAATTTGGGATTTGGAATGCCCAAACAAGATCAAACACTTTTTTTGGTGTTTCACTCATCATCCTTTGAGATGTAATTTGGCCCGGAAGGGAATAAAGTCAGGTACAAAGTTACCTATCTATAGGAGATGCAATGAAGATGATGGTCATTGCTGGCTAAACAAGTTTGTCAACCCCTAAAGATAGAATAGGAGAATTCAAACTTGGCTTTATTTAGCAGCGGATGCTAAAGAGGTAGTTGAGCTCATTATGAAAGAAAAGGATGAATGTCGAACACTAATAGTTATCATCATTTGGCTTCTGTGGGCGGAAAGAAACTTGATCCAAGAGGAAGGGCGAAGGAGAAGCCTAGAGGCTCTTGTTAGGGCAATCAAGGTGTATGCTGACACTATTACAACAAGATATGAAGAAAGGAGTGATTCAAAAGTTACATTGGACAACAGTTTAGGAAGTTTTGAAGTTGAATTGTGATGTGTCTTTCGATCCAAGGTCATTAAATGGCAGCCAGAGGTTCATAATTTGGGACAGTGATGTTGTGTTGACTCGAAGAGGAAGAGTAATTAAATAACTTGTTGAATGCTTTTCAGGAAGCATTGATCTCTTGTTTACAAAGAGTGCAAGCGGCTATTCATCTGGGAATTGAGCATCTAATCCTAGAGGTTAATTGATGTGCTTATGGTTCAACAAGTCTTGAAATCAAATTTGTTTTCCCAATCATTTGCTAGAGGTCTAGTGGAGGAGCTAAAGTTTTTAGCGGCTTCAAACTTTTTTAGTTTCAAGTGTGTTTTAAGTCTAGCGTTTGTAACAAGGCTGCTCTCATGAGTATTGGTTAGTGCTGAAGGCAGGGGCAAAGCCACTTCATCTACAATGGTGCATTGGCACCATGGTAGAGAAATAGTATAGCATTAAGTGACCTATTTTAACCATATTATTAAGCTCTCAAATGATGATTCCACCACAAGGTTATACTTCACCACCATCAATTTGTCTAAGCTGCCCTGGCTGAAGGAGAGGAGCACATATTACATGCAATGTCCCGGATAACGTTCGTGTAATAGTTGTTGATGATTTGTGAGCTAATATGAAAGCCCGTTTCAAAAAAAAAAAAAAAAAAAAAAAAAAAAAAAACACACACACACACACACACACATCGGTAGCACACACGGTGGACGAGCTGAGAAAGACTTTTCATCCCCATGTGCATACTGAATTAACTCGACTACGACGGCGGGCTACACAATGCCCACAACGAACGAGAAAAAACTGATCATCTTCCTAATATATATCTTCTATGGCATATATATAGGAATTATATTATATATCCCAAAGAAATCACATAAACGGCATCCACAATGAAATGTTTAAGCCGGAGCGCGTATGGATAGTGCAAACCATTTAAAAAGTAGTACTCTTTAGTAACCGGTTCCATACATCGGTAACAAGACATTGAAGTACGTACAGCAGCCACATATATATCATTCCCGAACTTTTAGCACGTAGCATAAACACGACACGTCAACAAATGTTCATTTGAGATCGATTGGTGATAGATTCTCGAGAACATATGCATTACTTAGAATCTTACAAAAGGAGAGAGAATATATCTGAAGAAACAAACCTTTAGCAGCAAGCTGTATCATCGCACCTCGAGCAAGATGCAGATATACATACCCCGCTATTTTGGTCTAAATAATAACCTAGCTCCTTCAACTTACAGTATATTATTAGTACTACTTGTACTACTATGCCTAAAGAATCCCAAAAGAGACAACAACAGAGGAAACGAACAATGCCGAAACAAGAACAGATTTTTTTCTAATGATGATGGATTAAAACAAGAGCAGTTGTTGATTAACCACCACCGTGCAATGCATGGAGAGGAAAGCTAACAGAAGGTACTTGAACTGCGAGAAAATGCCTGGCTTTCCCATGTATGCCGCCGATCGAGTTTAGACCTACACACCACCAGTTAGCTCCTTTGAGCCTTTAGCCTTGGATTGGATTGGATTTCATCACCGCCGAAGACGACGACTCGCCTCCATTCCTTGGTCTGTCCCGGCCGTCCCGCGCGCCCGACCATCCCGGCTGCAGGCTGCTGCATCCTACAAGCCGGGCAGGAAGGCAAGCAGCATATCACTGCCCGCCGCCGGCCGGAACGGCCTCCCGGAGCCGGAGACGGACGAGAGCATGAGCCATGCGCGGGAGGCGCCTCCTGGCCGGCCTCTCGCCAGAGAGGGCACCGAGACCGAGCAGCGCACACCCTCTTCATCCTCGCCCATGTCGCCGCCGCAGGTAGGCTAGCTAGCTACAAATGCGAAAGCATCCACCGCTCGAGCTAGCTGTAGTCGAGAAGGCCAGGATGGCTGGAGAAAGAGAGAGAGATAGAGAGGGAGAGGGAGAACGAGAGAAACGGGGGAAGAAGAAAGGTTTGAGGTGCTGCTGAGCTGCCCTTGGTCTCGGAATATTTCAGGGGCTTTTAAGGACGGGACAGACAGGAAAGCGGAAGAGGCGCCGGGTCAGGAGATCTCTCCTCTCTCTCTCTCTCTCTCGGCCCCGAGAGAGATCATCTGCGCCCGCCCTGCCCGCGCGTGCGTGCGCTTATGGCTTACTCTCTCCGAGCGCGTTTACGAGGGAGATACGGTTTTTCGATGACAAAGTCTATGGGATAGAGGAAGTATGGCTTGTGGCTTGCGTCCGCCGCCCGCCCAGTCCGGCACGACCTGCACGCGTGCATGTCCTGCGCGCGCGTCAGGATCCGCGCGCGTCCAACTCCAGCAGCAGCAGCGTCGGTGCCAAACCAGATCGACCTGCCGCCTCGTCCGTGCCGGCCGGTCCGGTACCCCCCGGCTTCCTTGGCGTGGCAGTCTGGCAGCCAGCGTACTACGACGACGCGCGCCTGAAATTCTTCGCCGGCAGGCAGGACAGGCACGCGGAACGCCCAGCCCAACGCCCCGCGCCCCGCGCCTGCCAGCCATTGCTGATCCGTAGACCCGCCGCGCCGCGCCTCGCCTGCACTGCACGTACGCCACGGGAATGCGCGCGTCGACCGTTGGGTGACGTTCAGACGTGACTCCCACCACCTGAAACTTCGGTTTCGGTGCGGAGATTTTTCCTCTTTTCGGGAAAAATTAAAGGTTTTTTCGCTGCCAAGATTAAAGGGAGGTTGAGGCCAGACAGGCAGGCCGCCAGGGAAAAGAGGGGGAGGGACGACGGACGCGTCTTCCTTTATTTCCACAGTGAAAGCAGAGCCGGTGGTGGCTTTCGTTATGCTCGTCGAAATCTCTGTCCGGCAAAGCGTGGAACAAAATGCATGGGCGCAGACCGTACACCGGTCGGCACCGGGGCTAGTGGGGAGGAGGTGCAACCACTGCGATGTACCCACTACTGTCAATTGTCATGATCACGATCAGCTTCTTTTGATTCCTAGCCTTACCGTTTGGATCCTAAAGAACCTCAATAGTTTTATTGAGTTTCGAGATTTTAAGCATAATATGTGAGTTAAAATCCCTATGAAATCTAGACCGTTTGGATGATAATATAGAATTGAGGTTCTGATATCGCTCTGAAACCTCAACAGTAAGATTTGCATATAAGCCTAGGCGCATAGCGACGTGTGTTCTGATATCCTCAAAGGTCAAAGCAGCTAAACATTGTTGTGCCTTCGCGTGACCTTTCAGAGCGATTCCTAAATTGGTAGCGCATCTTTCATACCGCCAGGTCCTTTTCAGAAAAGAGAGAACAGCCATGAACTTTGTGGGAGGGAGGACCGGATCGATCACCGCCGTGGTCCACCGCGCACCAGGCACCACCAGTTGGGCGCCCAAGCACCCAAGCCGAAGAAGAGATCGATCGGGGTTGGGGCGCACCCCGGCAGCCGATCCCCACTTGCCTATCCAGGCGCGCGGACGCCCGGCCGGACCACGCACCACTTCTGCCGCGCCACATGCGGCGCGGGTCCGCGGTGGTGGCCCCTGGCTGGCTGGCGCCGTGACGGTCGGGTTCCGCTTCCGCGTCCGGCGTCCCTGGCCCCAGACGCCCGGGCACACCGGCTGGCAGGTCACAGGTGGGCGGGCGTCCGTCTCGGCGTCTCGCGGCGCGCGGTGCGGTTCCCTCCCGGGGACCGAATCCCGCGACATCGGCCCGGCTCTTGCGCCGATGCCTCGTCCCGTCCGCGGGCTTCTATTCCGTTTCGGAGCATTCACCGCCGCGCGCCGATCTCGATGCCGCCTCCGACTCAGCAGCCAGGCGACGACCCCTACTCCTGGATAGACTAGCAGTAGTAGGCTGCACTAGCCCCGATGGCCAATGCAGGAGCCTTTGATTTGATGTATTTGTTGATTTCCAAGCATCTTTTTTTTTTCTTTTCGAGTGGAGGACAGGCCTGTCAGACTGCGAGGAATCTGTGTGCGACTGTGCAGGTGCGCTGCGCCGGTGGTGTCCCACGTTCTGGACACAAACCGCGCTGCCGCTCCCAATTTTTTACTATTTAGCCCTTTTTTTAAACTAATTTCTCATTTAGACCCCCCAGAAAACTAATTCCGAATTTGGACCCAGGCGGCAGGCGCCAGGATGCGCGGCGCCTGGGCGCCAACACGCATCGGCGCCACACATTAGGGCGCCCGATCTTTTTGTACCGAGCCACATAGGAAGTTGGCGTAAAGCGATGACATGGACGATCGGCGCCGTGGGGCTGTGGCGCACAGGATCGGCGCCTCGGATCTTAGCGCCGATCCTTTTTTTCAAAACCGCCGACCCGTTCCTTTCTCTTCTCTTCTCCATCTCGCCCGTCCGTGTATGCGCCTTGGCTTGTCTGCCGCCCGCCGCCCATTCATTCCGCCCGTCGCCCAGCGCCGTCATTCGTCGCCCGCGTCACTTCATCAAACCCGCCCGCCGCGCCCACATTTGGAGGAAAGGTAAGAGGCCGGGGCAGGGAGAACAGCGGCCGCCGCCTCCGCCCGGCCCGCCCGGACGGCCGCCTCCGGCCCGGCCCGCACGCGCTGCGGCCGGGCGGCGCCCTGCGCGGCAGCGCCCTCCCTTGGCAAGGAGGCCGGGAGGCCGCGCACTGCGGGCCGCCATCGCCGCCTCGCCGTGGGCCCAGCGCCACCGCCCGCCCGGAGCCGTGTTGTTGGCGAGGCGGCTCGCCGGGCCCCTTGCCGTTCGGCCGGCCCGCCAGCCCATCTCCACCCCCCATGCGGCCCCCTTCTCCAGCCCGGCGCCCCCTTCTCCAAGTGACTCCTTCCTTTTATTGCAAGGTATGAGAAATCGAAATGTAGGTAGTCGGTTTTTTTTTTTTGTTTGCAATTTGTCGGTAGAAAATGTAGTTACAAAATGCAGTAATTGAAATGAGTTAGTTATATTGGTAGTTATTAGTTTGTTAGTAGTTATATTAGTTGGAATGCGAGTTTAGTTTCCAAAAATATAGTTAGTTAAAAAATCTAGATTGCATCGATGCAGATATAGGTAGGGACTTGACCTACTACTTAGTAGTATTTATTAGTTATTGATGTTAGTTATAATGCGATTTGAGTTAGGAAATATAAGTTAGTGATATTACTAGTTATTAGTTATTAGTTAGTGAATATAGTTTACTTACCTAGTTGTTATCTTCGATGGTTTAGATGGACATTCTATTAACCCTACACCACGGAGGTACAATCCAACGAGATGGTTTTGGCAATGTCACATTTGTTGGAATGGAAACAAATTGCATGATGCTTAGTGACCGGCCTTCATTCATTGATCCGGGTGGTCGGGCTCGATGTGCTCTAGGTTGGAATGAAAATGATGATGAGATGTTACTTCAAGGTGTACTTCACTTTGGGGCCAAGAACTCACTTTCTAGTAGGCTGGTGCCAATTACATGTGAGGAGGAGCTGCAGAGTTTTGTGAGATCGGTGATGAGGAGTCCGTACCAATTTTTAGATGTGTATGTGAGTAAGATTTCCAATCATCGCACCGGTCATATGTACTCCCCACCGCATCAAGTGTTCTCACCTGAAGCGGCCATGCCGGTCCCCTTAAGCCCTCCGTTATTAAATCGGGATGTCGAAGATGTAGGCCTTCCCGATGCTCGATCCGCTCCAAATGAGGAAGCAATATCTCATCATGGTGTACCTGATCGTCGTAATGTTGTTGATATGCCTCTCCCTCAGGAGATCCCTTTGTCCCAGGATCATCCTAGTAAGTATTGCAATCACTTTGATTCATTGCTACGTACTAGTTTCCTTTAGCTAAAGCTAGTCGGTCTTTTCCTTCTTGTTGTAGGTGACAATCATGAGAATGTAGGCTGTCCTTCTATGCCACAATCAGGTTGCAGGGCCTCTAACAGTGTTGATGTGCAATTAGAGGATGATGAGGAACCTTACGGGGACGCTAGAGCTATTCATTCTGATGATGATCGTCCTGTTCCTGCATTATCACAACAAGAGAAGGAATTCATTAGGCAATTCTGCCCTGATCGTGATCCAGCGATTCATGAGTTTAGTGACCTCAGTCATTCTCAGCAGGCCTATGCACATGGACGGGATGACGAGCTCTTAGAAGCTCCTGAGGACGAAGGTAGCGTTGAAGTGAAGCAAGGAATGATTTTCAAGGACTTGCCCACGTTGAAAAGGTGGCTACAGGGCTATGCAGTGAAACGGAAAAGGCCTTTTAGGGTGAGGCATTCTTATGTTCAGCGGCGGTACACTGTTGTATGCGAGGATGCCCATTGTGAATGGAGGGTATGTGCTCGTAAACAGAAGGACACGGGAAAGTTCAAGATCACGAAAATAGTTGGTCCACACACTTGTGCCGAATCAAATCTTGATGCAAAGCACCGGCAGTTGACCTCCACTTTGTTAGCAAAAGCTATTATGAACATGTTGAAGGGTCAGCCCAATTTGAAGGTCAACTCAATTGTAGAGTTTGGTTTCAGGGTGTTCGGTGGATACAAGATTACATATGGGAAGGCATGGAGGGCAAAGCAACGTGCATGGAAGATGATATATGGGGATTGGGAAGAGGGATATGAGAAGCTGCCAGAATTGTTCAATGCAATGAAAGCAGTTAATCCAGGAATGCATTATGAGTACATCCCAAAACCAAATGAATGGAAGGATGGCAGAGAAATATTCTATCGTGCATTCTGGTGCTTTCCCCAAAGCGTCGAGGCCTTTAGACATTGTCGTCCCGTGCTATCCATTGATGGTACATTCCTTCTTGGCAAGTACATGGGCACACTCTTGGTAGCCATTTCTTGTGATGCTGACAACGCTTTGGTTCCGTTGGCGTTTGCTTTGGTAGAGAGGGAGAACAAAGACAGCTGGGGATGGTTCTTGCGGCTTGTCAGGATACATGTTATAGGGCCATCTAGGGAGGTTGGTGTAATCTCCGATAGACATCAAGGCATATTAAGTGCCGTGCAGGAGCAGATTCCAGGGTATGCACCACTCCACCACCGTTGGTGCACTCGCCACCTTGCAGAAAACTTACTGAGGAAGGATGGTAGCAAGGATAATTTTCCTCTGTTTGAAGAGGTTGCTCGCATGCTTGAGGTTAGTAGATTTCAAGAGAAATTGGAGAAGCTCAAGATTGCTACAAACGCAGAAGGGAGGCAATGGTTGACAGGATTAATGAGGGAGCCTGATAAGTGGACTAGGGCACATGACTCCGGTGGTTGGAGGTACGAGTTTCAAACTAGCAACATGGCCGAGTCATTTAACAGCGTGCTTAAGGGTATACGTTCAATGCCGGTAAATGCTATCGTGCAGTTCACCTTTTACAGGCTAGTTGCATGGTTCAATGAAAGGCACGCTACCGCAATGGCCCTACAGAGCAACCACCAAAGATGGGCACCAAAACCGACACAACATCTAGACAAAGCCAAGCAATTAGCTCGTGACCATACTGTCCATTGCTTTGATCATAGCCAAGGGAGGTATGAAGTAACAGAAACCACTGGAACAACGGTAGATGGTGAGTCGAGGCCGCCAAGGAGTTACATTGTGGTCCTCATCGATTTTTCATGTCAGTGTGGCAAACCAAGGCAGTACCACTTTCCATGCTCTCATTACATTGCAGCAGCTTTGCATCGTAACTATGCGTACGAGAGCAGGATACCAAAGGAGTTTAGTGTGGATAGCCTTGTGCGTACGTGGACTCCTCGTTTTGAGCCATACTTGGACGAGTCATAGTGGCCACCGTACACGGGACCCAAATACATTGCGGACCCTTCCTGTCGTTGGGACAAACGTGGTACTAGGAAGAGAAGCAGGTACAAGATGGTCATGGATCAGGTTTCCGGCAGAACACGACGCGGTAGAGCAACCCCATTTCTTACTGACCCTGAGCCAAGCCAATGTGGAAAGTGTGGGAGGGTTGGACATAACTCACGTACATGTCATTGGCCACTTAGTCAGGTAGAAATAGTTTCATGTCATTTAATTGTTGTCTACTATGGTTATGTTAGTGTTGAATGCGTGTTAAAGTGCATGTATTAAATTGGGTACATATTGAATATATTAGTCATTAATTATGTTATATTGATGCATTTGTACGTTTATTTTCAATGGCAGGATGGAGCAGTTCCCCCTACTGGAGCCGTACTACGAGGAGAAGCACCGAGGACGACGCATAGCAGGAGGGGAGGTATGTATCTCATCTTTCTTTGTTTTGTTGTCCCTCCTATTAATGTGTCACTAACTGTTTTTGCTCAATGCTTGTAGGAGCTGGCCCCTCTTCGCCCGCGAACCCATGACAAGTTCGGGGAGATGCGGTATGACGACAGGTACACTCCTCTCCTGCAGAGGGCTGGCCTGGATGTCATATCGTACCAAGTCCGTCGTGGGTTGCCTACAATTAACCCAGGGGCGATCACAGCATTGGTTGATAGGTACATAGCATGATCTTGTTGTTTAGTTAACATACTTCTCAACTGAAGCCGTGACTAATATTTATGTTCTGTATGCTTTGTAGGTGGAGGCCAGAAACTCATAGTTTCCACCTCCCTTGTGGTGAGATGACAGTGACGCTGGAAGACACTCAAAAGATCATGGGTCTAAGTGTTCGCGGGCGTCCGTTACGGGCACTTCGCAGTCCGATAATTGGAAGGGTAGAGTGGCCTGCCTTCCTCGGCAGAGAGCTATTCGCCACCGCTGCCCGCACGCGCCGGGAGTACTCTTGTCCTGGTTGAGGGAGAACTTTGGTGAGTGCCCGGGCGATGCAGATGGTCAGACAGTTGTACTCTTGTCCTGGTTCGGCGTGGGGAACCCGCGGCACCGACCGACGGTTGCATACCTGTGGGATCAGGTCCAGGTGCCACATGCGAGGAGGGCACGGGCGTACGTTGAATACTCGAACGAGCTGGACAATCTCTCATCTTCGATGGTAAGTTTACTTAATAGATGGAGGTGTCTATTGAACATTTCAGTACTATTAAAAGTAGTGGTTAGGCTCACATTTAAAACTTGTTTGCAGGTTTGTTGGCAGCCGTATGAAACGCCTGCAGTAATGAATCTTCCATTGAGCACGGCATGCTTCGCTGATGATGACATATACATGATGCAGTGCCCATTGATCTGCTTCTACGCTGTTGAGTACCACTTGCCACACAGGGTTGCACGCCAGTTCGGTCGGAGACAAGAATGGCCAGTGGCGCCGTTCTCCACATCAATAGATCTTCACAAGTAAGCCCTGCTACGATCATGACTACCACAGCACCTTGCATACATTGAAGTATTCTCAATTGTTTCTTTCATGCTTGTATAGGATTGATCGTCGAAGCGTAAGAAGACGGTGGACTTTGAAACTCGCACCGTGCTTACATTGAAGAGTGGGATCAGCAAGATGACAACCTGTATGAGAACGAGGAGCCCCACAACAACAAGAGCTTCCGGGAGTACCTTTCTTGGTACCTTAGTGCTACACGTTCGAGGTTGAAGCTGGAGTGGTCGCAAGCGGACTATGCTGACATGGAGTCTTCGGACGATGAGGACACGGCGTACGACCTTGCAGCTCGTTCAGGCAATCAAGTGGAGGCTGCACCCGTCATTGATAGAGCGGTAATGTCCCATTTAAAGATTTCTGGGTTCCATGGACTTAGCAAAAATAACCTATGCCAAGTTTGATTCCTCAACCATATTGAACTCTAACAAGACAACCTAGACATAGTGTGGTTATCAGTGTTTGCATGTCATATAAGTGTATGGCTATTTGCAGGGAAAGACTATGAACCAATGTCTAGTGGACATAGAGCGTTTGTCTAACGCACAGGTCGACGACAACACACGATCCATTCTAAGTGTGAGCATCTTGTTGTTTAAAAAATGTACATATGCATTAGTGGTGTCTGTGGAACTTGTACACTAATCCTGAATGTGTCAACAGCGGATAGCAGCTCGGCTACGACGTGGAGCACGGCGTTGTGGTTGCTTGTCCATTGCTGCGGTTGACGTACAGGGGCCCTCCACAAGACAAGCAAACACTGGAGGTGTGGCAGGTTGTGCAGAACAAAGCTCGTCTCGCGCTACAGTTGACACCTTTGAGGCCGATGGAGGTGACGACGAGGAGATAGAGGAGGAGGCTCACGACGAGGAGACTACTTACGATGAGCTTGGTTATTCACAGCTGCAGGACGCTCCTTTCACTCAGGCTTCCCAGCCTCCAAGGAGGCACCGTCGTGCACCTAACCCTTACACTCCTGGGTCTCGTGCTCTAGGGGCAAAGGGGAAGGGTAAGGCTAGGAGGCAGTGAGTTGACAGTGCTAGGTTTCATTACTAATTGACAAATGAAATAATTGTATTGTATGGACTTAGATTATGGACTATGTAGTCTTATGCTAGTTTCTATGGATTTGTATGGACTTTAATTATGGTTTGTATGGACTGTATGGACTTTAATTATGATTTGTATGGACTGTGTGCCGTGTATGGACTACTATGGAATGTGTGGTTATGTGTATACATGTGTTGTGGAAATATATATATTTTGTGATAATATGATTATGTGGATTGTATCAAAAAACAGGGGAAACTCTGCCGAAAATTTCAATCCTCTCGAACGTTGTATTAGTTCAATTCGCACGTGCCTTGAACAACCATAAATTTGAATTTTATGAACTCCTTTCCGGATTATCGGCATGCAAATTGGAATAAAGTCGCAACACAAATATTAAAACAAATGATATGACGTGAAAATGATTAACATGCAACACCAACAAAGTGTCACCACTAAATTGGGCCTCATAGTTCTAGATAATTAAAAGTAGCTTCAGTAACCGATAGCAAATGACAAGTTCTAACCAACATTACCTAACAACGAAGTAGCAAATGACAAGTCCAATAAAATATAAATTAGAACTACCAACAATACTACTACTGGGTGCAACGCGGCCACTTTCCCTTCCTCGCCGCATCAGGATTCTCCTCCATTGCTGCTTTTGCTCGGCGAACACGCTCAAGCTTCCTCTCCCTCTCCTCTCGGAACGCAGCAATCTTCCTCATTTCCTCCTCTTCTTTGCGCTCCTTCTCCGCTGCCTCCTCTTGGCGCCTCTTCTCTATACGCTCCTTCATCTCCGCATCCCACTCCTTCATCCGCCGCAAGTGCTGCTTGTCCTCCTCACTAATCTCAGTGTCGATCCACTGCTCAAAATCACAAAGAGGTGGAGGGGTCTGCATAACATTTACAAAATAATGCACGTTAGTCAAACAAAAAAATTAAATAAATAAATAGATAATATCGCTATACTAATTTCTCACCATTAATCCAATACGGATCTGACGATCAGTGGGTTGGTATGCATAATTAGCACACATCCAATACCGCTGACCATATGTCTCCTCTTCCACACATTTGTCCACTTTGCAAGGATCACCACAATAGCACATGGGAACAGGAACACCACTAGGCAATGGCAACCGTATGAAAGCATTCTCTGGGCGTCGTCCACTATTAAACAAACCAAGGTATAGTTTTATGAATCCTAAGAGTCCAAATTTAATTAATAATTGTTACACATAAAAACAACAACAAAGTATACCTTGGTTTCTTAGATTTACCGCGTCTTGGCATCCTAAAGGTGCAAAATGAACATATTAATTATTGCTACAAACCCTAACCAACTATGAACCAAATGAACAATTATACACGAGATATAATCCAAAACAATGCAACAAAACCTAGGAGGGAAGTGAGGATACCTTGCTCTTCAAGTTGTATGGATCAAAACCAAGTTTTTCACGGTCCAAAATGAAGATCTCCAAAGGCTATTTCGTGTGGGGAGAGCACTAAACCGAGAAGGAAGAGGATGAAATGGGGGGCTGCTCGGCCAGGGAAAGGGAGCTTGCGATTTTAAAACAGCAGTCGGCGCCAAGATCTACGGCGCCTGATTTTCACATGTTGGCGCCACGATCTACGGCGCCTGTATTTCACATGTTGGCGCCACATTCTACGGCGCCAACCTTTGCCACATCACCGCCACGTGTTTGGGATCGGCGCCATTATTTGTGGCGCCAGAATGTATAAGCTAGACGTCGCGGATCATGGCGCCATCCTCTGGGTCCAAATTCGGAATTAGTTTTCTGGGGGGTCCAAATGAGAAATTAGTTTAAAAAAAGGGCTAAATAGTAAAAAATTGGGGCTGCCGCTTCAGGCTGCTGCTGCATGCAGCAGCGAGCGCGGCGCGAGAGCCATCTGGCTCAAGCGGCCCAGCACACAGGGGTGCTGCGGGGTTGCCTCACGCTCCAGGCCTCATTCACTCGGGCCCGGCCTGCGGGCCTCCCCCCCCCGCCGCGTGAATGCGCCAGGCCCACACTGCCCTGCTCTGCACCCTGCACTGCACGGCTACACGCCGCCCTTCGGCCCGTGCCGTGCCCCTTCTCTTGCACGTGGCTCGGACGAGTCGCACGTGCAGACGTGCAGGCTTGCCGGTTGCGGCCGCATCCAGGTACGGCGTACGCAGACGGGATCGCAGATTCACAGGCCGTCGGACAATGATCTCACAGCGTCGCGTCGAGTAGGTGCGGGGCCCAGGGTGGCAGCCGCGGCCCAGGGTGGTGACGATGGAGTGGACGGCGCAGTGGTAGTTGCCAACGTGTTGGCCAGCAGCACCTCTGATCTCGGCGAACTGAGGCGGCGCAGTGCGATGGGAGGGCAGGGCTGGGGCGGCACTGGCCCGTGCGGCGAACTACGCGAGGGAGAGAGGAGAGAGAGAGAGGAGGGGTTGTTACATTTTACTCATCCTTCTTAGGTGTGCGAAGTTGCTTCAATGTTTTGCAGTAGCCTGACACTCATCACGCTTAATTGTTGCCACTTGGCACACAAACTATTTCAGAGGATGTGTCAAATGTTGCTGCCACATTGCACACAACCTATGCTGCAGGGTTTGACTTCGAAATGTGATTAAATGCTACTAACCAGTTGCTATTTCTACACCACTAGGAAAACAGACACATGGTGTTAAGCTTACATAATTAATAAGTAGTCAAAAAAATAATCCGAGTCAAATGGAGAACTGAACGATTGCCTAAGATCTGATTCATCTTCTATTGAACACAGATTCTTCGGACAAAAAACAAGTTGCATGTGGGAGCAGCAAGCCATGCTCAATGCACATGCATGTAAGTTCCAGTTATTTGTATAGACATGCAAACCAACCAACCCAAGTTCAAAATTCGAATAAACTAGTGTGTATCATATGCGTCAATCTTTCAGTTCCGTACATCCACTTGAATGAACAAAGTTGTAATCTTGAGCATGTTGTCCCACGTGTCCAGCGGGCATCAACAGGTCGATATATAGGTGAATCAGTCAGAGGTGAGGTGCTGGTTGCAACTTGCAAGCAGTCGAAATTTCACAAAAATTATACAGAAAATTTCCCACAGTTCAAAAGGGACCTCAAAATGTCTTTGATCACCAGCTGGCAGCAGCTGCATAGCAGAGGGACTAGAGGAAGAGAAGAAGCGCTAGGCAGTGAAAACTTTTTCTCGTATTCATTCGTTCAATCATTTGTCCATCAAAAAATGACAGAAATTATGAGAGTAATGTAATAATGTGACGCGAAATACTGCAACTCGATCCTAACGGTATGCCTACCTTATGTCCAAAAGAATTGACTCCAGCAACCCATTCAAAACGAAATCAAGTGTGGCCGTGGGGAAGCACCACGAACACCGTGCTCGATCACACAAATGACTGGAGAATCAAACACCCTGCGGCAGCGAACAGCAAGGAACTGGCAACGCCGACGGCGCCAGTGCTGTGCGCGGCGCTCGTCGAGTCACCCTTGCCGCCGGTCAGCCCGCCTGCTTTGCCGGCCGCCGGGCTGGGGGCATCGGATGCCCCGGACTCTGGCGCGGGCGCCGGGGCCGGCGCGAGCGGCGGGTCCTTGCTGAAGAGCTGCATGGGCAGGAGCACCTTGTTGAGCGCGTAGATGGCGACAGGCTTGGTGGCGTACACGCTGCTGGCGATCTTGGGCTTGGACCACTTGGACTGCACGTAGATGGTGCCCATGTCGTCGGTGAGGTCGAGCGTGTAGGGCGACCCAGCGAAGGTGTTCACCGGGTTAAGCGAGCTCAGCTTCTTGAACTCGGCCAAGGCGTAGTACTTGGGGAACGCGTGGTACAGGAGCAGCGTCTTGAGCTGGTCGGAGGTGAGGTTGGAGAAGGTGGACTTCTTGAGCGCCGCGAACGCCGAGTCCTTGGGGACGAAGATGGTGATGCCCACCTTGGTGTTGTTGGCCTGCGCCTGGAAGGTCTCGATCACGTTCGTCTTCTCCAGGTAGTTGAGGAACGTGTGGAACGGTCCGGCCACGCTCAGGAGCTCCGCGAGGTCCACGTAGTGCGGCGCCGGCGCCGGCGCCGGAGTCGGCGAGAGTGACATGGGCGCCGGCGCTGGCGGGCTACTCGTCTGAGCCAGTGCCGGGCTGGCGAAGAGGATGGCCAGTACAGCCGCCATGGCAAGAATTGCAGCTTTGGACCCCATCATGCAGCGTCTGTCCTCTCTTCTAGCTTCAATGATGCAAGCCCCTGACGAGATCACGCACAAATATAGTTAGCCAATTTGATCTGATTGATCACGGCTTTTCTTAGAGAGTTCTTTCTATAAAAAAAGGAAAAAAGTTTGATGGGTATGTGTCGTTGTAAAAAAACAAAAAAACAAAGTTCTTTATCTTGATCAAAATGTCAAAATTTATGACTGATGGTTCTGAGCTCTTTTATACAAGAAGATGGATCGTTGGATCTGCTAGCTTGTCTAGACGGCACGTTGTAGGAGTGCTACTGCCAACCAAATCATGATACGAGAGAGGGGATACAACTACTGCTTCAACAAAAAGGCAAATGAAAAAAAAAAGAATTTTCAGATCTCAAACCAATACAAAAAGGGCAAAGAACCAACCAACTACCTAGATCCTTATCAAAACAAAAGAAAAACAACTACCTAGACGAGCACTCAAGAGCTAGCCTACACGATCTTCGCTTCGACTTAAAGATGAAGAAAACTACCATCATATGCTAAGATTAACATAGTAAAACTCTCATGTTCCCGAGATCATGTACGGACACGGTGATTGAGAAGTTACACATGCATCATCACAATGCATGTAGAGTGAATAATTCTCAAGCTGAAAATTGCATTCGACTGACGAAAAGAACATCCTAACCAGAGGTGCAATGCCTTGCAAATGCAGGAGAACAAGAGAAAATCCAAGGGAGGAAGGAGCAAACCTGATCCAGCAGAGCAGAGCAGAGGAGACGAGAGAAGAAGAGAGGGTGGCAGCTCGAAGGAACGCTGGGTAGAGGGGGGATGCTATATAAAACCGTGGGTTCTTTCGTATCGGGCTGGAGAAAATGTATATTATAAAAAATTAAAAATTGTTGAGATGTTCGTATTGGTGGCAGCTGTTGCGGGCGGGGGCAAGTAGTAGGTGCCCGCGCGCTCTCAGCGAAGAAGGTGCGTGCTGATTGCTGAAAGCTGGCCAGGTATCAGCTTAGCTGCGCTTTTCTCCTGCCTGTCCTGGGACTTTCTGATCCGTTCTTGAGTAAATCGCACTGCTCCATTAGTGGCAGTAGGACAATTAGACCGCATTTCAAAAGATAATTCTCGATCATTAGTGGTAGCAGTGCAATTAGAACCCCATTTCAGAAACTACTGTATTTCTGTGGGTGTCTTGCTGAAAACATGCACTGCTTGTTTTTTCTGATACACTGTTTTCAGTGCTTGTTATTTTTGTTGAGGTTGTTGTGTGCCATCTGACCAATAGGATACCGCACTTACCAGTTTTATTGTAAGGTCAATTGCAAACTGTCACCCGGCGGCTGCATGAAGTGCTTCTGACTTTTTTCGAATCCAGTTGCGCACTTTGCGCTTTTAAACTCGTCTTGTGCAAGACCACAAGAAGTATGAGGACTGTAAACTTGTTTATTCGATGTCTGACATCGAGATCCGTTAGACTCAAACTGTTTTTCTACTACATCTCTGTTAGAAAAAGGTCATAAAGAAAAACAGGTTCGCAATGTTATCAGAAGTAACAGTCTGCTTGCTCTAAGCACAGAGATTCCTACTCTGCCAAAACGAATGCAGAGATCAAAATTTCTTCTGACCATTTGAGGGCAAAGTAAATAAACTCTGGTCTGAATCACTATTTTTTTTCGTAAATGGCAGCTTGTGTTTCGTTAAGAGGAATCAGTATTGCTCTCTGATCTGGAGTCTACACCACATGTACAGCTACAAAAGTCAGTAGCAGATTAGCAGTTGTTACTTAGGCTATTCATGGAAGACTTCAAGTTCATGGAAGACTTCAAGTCAGCTTAGTGCATCAGTGCGGTTAATAATCCTGACAATGTAACCAATGCTCCTTTTTTTCTATATCAAGTTCCTTCAACTTGCATGACACTCAAAGTAGTAATACCAAACTATTTTTCTTGAAGTAGACAAGCACATGACTACGAAGAAAATGTCACAAATTGCCATCAGCTACCTTTTTTATCTCATGAAAAATGATCTTTCTAGAAATGATGCGTTAGTTCTTGATTAGAATTGAAGGGTTCACAAATATGTAGTAGAAACCTTCTTATTCTGAAATGGAATAATTTATATACGTCTTAATGTGCATATAAAATTTTATTACTTCAGAAATAAATATGTCATGATCGACATATAATGCATGAAGTTGAGCCATCAGTGATATGAGGTGTCAACTGGATTTGATAATGTGAGCTCACTACCTGACTTGAATTTGAAGTGTCGGTGAGGCGGCCACTTGACAGAGTTGATACAGTTTGTATCTGGTGGGAACGATTAAGTATCTTGCACTTGTACTGGATCAAGTCTAGTAGAATAATAATTGTTGAGCGGTAGGTATCAACGCCTTAATCATCAAAGGGAGAGGAAAGTTCATTTCTGGAGCTGCCATGTTCAATTAAGCTCGCGAAATCAAATTCAGTGTCATTATTTGTCATCCCCGATCAAGTAATTATCTACATGTCTAACGTTAATAGTCTGCAAGACTCGATGAATTTGACTGCATAGTTGAATTTCATGTCCACATTAGTACTACATGTCGGTCTAATAAGAAAAACACCTCTTATATTTCAATATGATTTTAGGCAACACTCTTGTACTATCAATTAGTACAAGTAAATTGTCACTTTATGATTTATTATTTGTCTGTGTCATAACATGTCAAAATTGTCTTTTTCTAACTATAGAAAATAATTGTAAATAATTAAATTGTCTTTGTGCCAACACATATCAGGTTTTGTCAAATTTGTATTCTTGAAATAAAAATTTGCAAATTTTGTCTACAAGAATTGCAACAAACCAAAACTACAATTTTAGTATAAAATATATGCAATAACCATCGTTGGAAAAAAAAACTAAAATTCAGACCTAAAATTAAGAAAAATATTTTTTTAAGGAAAGTATATAGACATGTTTTTTTTTTTTTTTGGAAACTGCACATCAGTTGACATTTCTAATCATATTTCTGCATGTTGGTTACATGGAATTTGTTAGACCATTCCTGAAATTTTTTAGCTTGTACTATATCACATAATCTATAGGAATATAAGTGCAGCAAGAAGCTCATGCCTTCCTTTTCACTATAAACAACTACCGTGCAGTTTTTTCAACTCTACCTTTTGGTTTCAGAAAGAAAAAAACCTTTACTTTCTGGTTTCGTTTCACTTTCCAGGAAAATGTGTTAATTATGTGCGATTGTCTTTTCTTTCACTCTAAGTATAGCATGCAGTACCACCTCTACCTGAAAGCCGAGCTCCTGCTTAGTCTAGAATTGCAGGTAGCTAATGCCCCTCCTTTCGCCATATAGAATCGATTAGTGCATGCCTAATTCATGATCGTAATCACTAACCCGAAAGTGCCTCCTTTCACTTAATTCTTCAACGATCAACAATGAAAAGACTGCGTTGCCTAGCTAACTTCATTCGTTGCCAGGATTAAACAAGCCTTTTCTTCTTCTTCTCATCAAAATACAAAAGATATACTCCCTTCATACCCATAAAACTTACGTTTTGGATAAAGATACGGTCTCTAAAACCTAACTTTATCTATTATTTTTTATTAAAAACATAAGAAAACTAAAAATAAAATTACTTTTATAAAAGTGGGTTTCAAGATGAATCTATACATATAAATTTCACTTTTTTCGAACTAAATATTTTAAAAGTTATTGATAGTTTATATTTTTAATATTTAAATCTAAACTTTGTTCAAAACGTCAAGTTTTATAGATACGGAGGAAGTACTGTAAAGAGGAAGGTAGATCTTAGATTGTTCTCGTTCAGAACTTCAGGTTCAATCCACTTGAAGCTGCAGATCTTACCAACTCGGAGGCTTACGAGGGCTGCATGATGTTTGGCTGTTCTTATTCATCCGCGAGAAAATAAAAGGCAGCAGCAGCACATTGTACGGGCACTGTGTTTGTCCCAAAGCATACTTAATTAATTAAATACTAATAAGTATATAAACATCCACGCAGCAAAATCATTGGTCACTCGCGACGACGCAAAATCTCGTGATGGGCGTGGAGACGAGACGTCACCGGAGCCGCAATTATTGGCGACTGATGACGGGAGAACCACCGGAGCGGAAATGCAATGGAAACGAGCGAGCACGGGAGAGGAAGAAAGCGAGGAGAGAAAGAAAAGGAGTGGCCTGACGTAGAACGCGGGAGATCGAAGAGCGATCGAGATGGTTGCCATGTCGCTCAAGCGAAGCGTCCGCGCGGATTTGCTGGCCAGACATCCACGTCCGGCCCGCGCGAGCAAGACGACCACGACCACGGCCACGGCCACGGCTATTTAATTCCCTTGCAAGCCATGGTGCCGTGCTGTCGGCTGCGCGTGTGCCGGCAGGCTGGCGTGCCATGCCGCCGTGGTCGCTTCCGGGGACGGAGGACGCCGCCGCCGCCACCGCCACCGCCACCGCCACCGACGGTTCGGTTTGGACGCGGCCGGGCCAGCTCTGGGCTTCGATCTCGCCTAGTTTGGGCCGCAGACTTGGATTTCGGATGAGGCACGTGTGCTTGCGATAGGAGAGGGTTCTTCGGTAGACCAAACTAGCCCAGGTTGGCCCATGTCCATCGATTTGGTGTGTTGAAGTTAGCCCAGGTTGGCCCGGCCAACTTGCGGGTGCGTGCCGAACACCTGGCCCTGCCTCGGCTGGAATGCCGCTGCCCCACGCTTGGACTGCTGATTCAATAGCGTTCGTGTAATGGTGTAGTGGTGCCAAAAAAAAAAAAAATCGAGAAACCAGTTCAGAACGCACAACGGCACAACGCAGCCACAGGTTTACACTGTAGCTTCCTGCGACTGGATTAAATTCCTGGAGCTCGCTGCACGCAGGACAAGGTGTACGTACGACCTTGCCACTCCTTGACGTTCTAACCGGTCTCGCTTGCCGCCGACAGAAAAAGAATGTTTATCACATGGCTCGCAGCCATAATTTCGGACTTGTATCGTGTGAGTGTGAAGGCGAATTCCCGGAGCTCGCTGTCGCTGTCCACACGAAGCTCAGCGCTCAGTAGGTAGTACACCGGAGCGGCGGAGCCGAGCGCGGCCTTCTTTTACACAACACCCGAACCGCAGCCCCACCGCCACCGGCGCCGTCCAGAGAAGGCGCGCACATTCGTCGCGTATTCTGCTCTGCTTCTGCGAGACGCCGCGAGCCTTTACCGGCCGGCGAACGAAATCGAATGCGAATCCACGGGTGGGAGGCCGTGGAACTTCTGCTTTTTACTACTTCTTTTGTCTTTAAAGAGAGCCATTTTACAATGGTTGGAAAAGTACCATTGGTACCTCAATTACTTTCATGTTTTCTATTTCCTAGCTAATTAGTTAAGAAATATTATTTATCAAATGAACTTTTTATTATCTAGGGTATATTGGTAAATTAAGATTATGCCCCTTGAATCTCGCAAGCGGGAATCTTTTTTTTTAATCAGTTGGCCCGGCCAGACTCCGTCCCCAACTCCGTCGGCCTAAAACCTTGCCGCCGCCCCCGAACAGCCGAACTCCGGATTACTCGTCGCCGCCAGTAGTCGCCGTTGCCTCTGCCGCTGAATTGCGGTCCTTCCCCGATCCCAAACTGAAGAGTTTAGGCACAGGGATTTAGTGCGCCCTGCCGCCGCCTGAAGTTGCGTCAATGGAGAGATGCATGGATGCAACGAAAATTGTGTACTGAAAATCTATTGGCATATATTTCATCTCTGCCTTGCTTCTGAACTTTGACACCTATTCCATTAAGATGATGACCGATTACAACTCTGTTTAATTGAAGCCTGTTTCAGTCATATGTAGCACTGTTATGTTATATTAGATGATTAAATGATACTTGATTAGAGGTCTGTGTCATGCGCTCCTATATGAGCTCTGGCAGTCGCGTGTGCGTGCAATGAACACCTGTTGTGCTGCCGTCGCAGGAACAACCACTTGCTGTGTTGCCAGGATCGTCGAGCAACCACTTTGTGTGCTGCCGCGAAGCCCTGGAAGCGCACAGTGGACGCCATGGCTGGCCTGACCAAAAGCCTCCGATTTCCGGCCATGTCCGTGTGTGCATGCTGGCAGCAGTGGTGGGAATGCATTTGCAGGCATCGGCGTCGTCGGGCCGTCGGGGAGGAGGATGCTAGCGAGCTACGGCTGTTCCGCCGCGCGCTCGACGATTTGGCATAGGGACAGAGAAGGGATGGAAAATACCAGTTTTGCCCTGCAGTATTTAAAGAAATTATCGATTGAAAAATAATAAAGTATTTGGCCCCACCTACTAATTTGGTATTGGTCCCATCTGTTCTATTACCATTTCCCACCAATGTGGTACTTACCGATCTTTTACATTGGTACCTCATATTTTAGGACCGTCAGATTTTGCTCATTGGATGATCCATATTTTTTTCAACCATCGTAAAATTTCTCCTTTAAAGAATATCAGATAGAGGAGAACAGGAACTTGGCTTACATCTCAAGCGCATATATCGGATTCGATTTAGACAGCGCGCACAATACACAAGTCGCCGCCTGCTGTTTGCTGCTTCCGCACATCCCACAGCATATTACTACTCGGCAAACCAGAGCAGCAGACCACGACGCGCGCGGCCACAACGCTCGTCGTCGCTATAAAACGCGGCCGCTGCCTTGCCGCCTTTTCTTCAAAACCGGGACCAAGAAAACACAAGTAGACACACACACATACAAGGGAGCTCTTTCCTATATCCAACTAATCCAAGATGAGCGTGGAGATCGTGGACGGGCGGACGGTGCAGAGCTTCGTGGAGGACGAGCGCGCGTTCAACTCGTCCGTGGACGCCCGCTTCGCGGCGCTGGACGCGGACCGCGACGGCCGCCTCTCGTACGCCGAGATGGCCGGGGAGCTCACGGCGCTGCGCGTGCGGGAGGCGCACTTCGGCGCCGACGCGCCGGCGCCCGCCGCCGAGCTCGCCGGCCTGTACGCCGCGCGCTCTTCGCGCGCTTCGACCGCGACGGGGACGGCGCCGTGGGCCGGGACGAGTTCCGCGCCGAGATGAGGGAAGTCATGCTCGCCGTCGCCAGCGGCCTCGGCGTGCTCCCCGTGCAGATGGTCGTCGAGGAAGGCAGCCTCCTCAAGAGAGCCGTCGACAGGGAGCTCATGGAGACTGGATGGACGGATGACTCCTCCCCTCCTCCCACCTCCTCTCCCCGGCGAATCCCGCCGCACGCCGGCTGCCCTCACGGCTGCCGCGCCCCCGGCCACCTCCGTGCCTCCGGGACGAGCGGCTGCTGCCTGCCTGCCTCGTCCCCCCTTCCACCTCTGCTTTGGGTCGCTGTCCCCGCTGCTGCTCCGCCCAGACAGCCACCTCCCGCTCTTCCCTTCGGCTCCGAGCCCTGTGGGGTTGCGAGCATGCTCACCATCGGGATCCTGTCCGTCCGCTCGGCCAACGAGCCGTGGTGCGCCAGCTTCTGCGGGATGTGGCAAGGGTCCGCGCGCCATGTGTTCGACGAATGGCCTGCCTGGGCAGACCGCGTTGCTGGCAACATCGGACAGGGCGCATCCGCGCACAGCGCGTGTGCTGCATCCCCTGACTGGCCCGCATCCACCCCGTCGCACTTCCCATGGTGGTCCTCGAGCGCGCCAGGCGAAGGCGAATGCGATCGTCACGGTCAAGGGAGATTCGTCTGGTCACCCTGGTACGCGATTTCAAACCTTTGTCTTGAAAAACTATTTCTGTCCGGTTGTTAGGCCTCTTGCTCCTACTGTTCTCTCGTCTTCAATGATTTGGATTTCCCAATCAACCAGGGGACCTCCTTCATCCCCTGAGTTCGTTGCCTCTGCCCTAAACTTCCACTTCTGTGCTTTGCCCGAATCATTCTGTGTGTCTGTTGGTGAGCCCTTCACATATTCCGCCTCAGTGGCCTCCGAGACGGTGAGGGCCCTGCTTATCAAAATCGGTGTGTTTGCTCTCGATGGTGTGTAATCTTCAACATCCATGGCGATGAGGCCACGGCTCTCAGCAAAGCTCTGCCGGTCACTTCCTCCTCAATGACGGACGCTGCCTCTTCAAATTTTGAAATGGTCACTATGGGCTCCACCTCATCCACTCTTGGTGAGACTGCTGTTGTCAGGCCTATGCCCCCCTTGCATTCTCCGCTGAAGAAAACTTCTAGCTGTCCCCTCTTTCTGACCAAGGGCAACACACGGGTGACCAAGAGATGTTTCAGATGTTTGGCCTCCGATCATTTTGTCGACGACTGCCGGGACCCGATAAAATGTGCCTGTTGCTATCGGTCTGGCCATAAGAGTTTCCAATGCAAAGCCACTTCCGAACCAAGCAGGTCTAATAATTCCTCTGGCAACTCCGTCTCTGCTTCTCTTAGCACCCAACCACCCTCCCGCCCCCAATCTCCCACGATGCCTAACCATCATCCAAGTAAACACGAGGCGTGCTACCCCCTTACCCCAACAATGCCGAACCAATGCCTATCCTACTCCCCCGCCCTCGTTGGTCGGGTTCCTTGCTCTCACTTGGTACGGAGTGGGCGGTGTGTCCGAGTTACAAAGCGCTAAAGGCACGGAGGCTAGGACCGACGGGGAGGTCGGAGAGCCGGATTGCACTTCGCAGACAAGGACAAGGAGGATGACATCAGGAGCATGTTATTTGTGCTCACGATGGGGCCGTCGATTGATGAGGAGCATGAGAGCTCGGCCCACAAGCGCCAGGTGCTAGGCGCAAGCGTCTGGCGTGACAGTGCCTACAAACTCCGCCCGCAAACACTAGGCTCATGGCTAAGGAGGAGCCGAACTTTGAACTCCCGCCGCCAAGGCAGCCCGCATCCAAACAGCTAAGTTCGACTACTCGGGTGCGTCCCTGTCGCCTCCGTCTTTGCCCTTGCCCGTTCCAAACTCCTCTCTCGATCCTACATCTCCTTCCGGTGATAATGCCAATTTGGCCGAGATTGCTTTGCAGCCTGTGGTGCAACGGCGGAGGAGTAGGCAAGCCTTGTGGGTGTGACGGCCTCGCCCGTCCAAACTCGCATGATGTATCTCCGTTGTGAGTGTCTGTCGGTTTGGTGGTGGTCTATGGTCAAATGACTAAGAGGTTCTCTATCTCATCTTTGGAATGTAAGAGGTTTGGGTGACTGTGTTAAGTGTGGAGATGTCCTTGCCGAACTCTTGTCCGCTAATCCGCTCTCCTTCAAGAAACTAAGCCGGGCTGATATCTCCTCGGACTAAGGTTCGCTCTTTCTTGCCTCTCTCGTCTCGATGCCTTTGATTTTGCCCCCTCAAGCATCGGCACCGGGCGGCATCCTTATCGCTTGGTCGACCAATGCCTATACTTGCCTTGGCACACACAACTCTCCTCACTCCTTTTTCGTCCACTGCGGTCAACATCCACGATGGCTGCTTTGTATATTACTAACATCTACGCTCCTTCTTCTCCCGACCTTCGTTCTAATTTCCTTGATGAGCTCAAATCCCTCTCCCTCCCCCTAACACTCCATGGATGCTAGCTGGGGACTTCAACATGATTCGCTACCCCCATGAAAAAAAACAATAGCAACTTCCATACCCTAGAAGCTGAGTCTTTTAACGATTGCATCAATGATCTCGCCTACTAGAACTCCCTCTCGCTTGACAGGGGAGTTACACTTGGTCTAACCGGCGCTATTTGTCCCCTACGCTTGAGAAGCTTGACCGTGTGTTTATTAACCTTGTTTGGGATGAGCACCTCCCCTAACTCTATTCTATCCTCTCTTACCCGGACCACCTCGGATCATGTGCCCCTCAAGATTGATGTCTCCACCTCGGTTCCAAAATCCGGTATTTTTAGGTTCGAGAATCACCTTTGGATACATCTTTGCTGGTTTCGGTGTGACTGATTGCCAATGTTTGGACTACCCACAACCAAGACACTAACCCTGTGGCTAACATTTCTTCAAAGCTTAAGATCACTAGAGCTGAGCTCGGGGCATGGCAAAAGAATAGGCCAAGTTTTTCCCAACAGGAAACTGATTGCAAGATTGTCATCAATATTCTTGATCAAGTTGAAGAATTTCGACCTCTATCTACTCCTGAATTCAAACTTCGGCTCCATTGTTGTTAATATCCTTGGGACGTGCTACGAAGGCTAAGCTAACTCATTGGAAGCAAAGGAGCAAAATTCGTCTTTGCCATCGAAGGGGGACGAAAATACTAGATTTTTCCATGCTTGCCCAACCAACGTTTTCGAAGTAATAAGATTCAAATCCGGAGCACAATGGGTGCGAGCTTACTAACCACAATCGAAAGCGCTTGTCCTTCATGATTTTTACCACAGTCTTCTTGGCTCCTCAAATTCTACTATCTGGAATTTCCAACTCAGAGACATATATCCCGAGAACACCACTCCCCTTACTTGCCTTGATACTCCATTCTGTGCCTCTGAAATTTTTTTAGCCTTCCGACGGATGCATTCCAATGCTAGCCCCGGGCCAGATGGCTTTGGCCCCCCCTTCTTCAAGTATACTTGGAGCATCACTTCCCTCGACATTCTCGCTTTATTTGATTCTTTCTACAACCATTCAGCAGATCTTGAGCGTATTAATCGGTCTTACCTTGTCTTGCTGCCTAAAAAAAGATAATGCTCGCCGCTACCGCTGATTTTCGGCCTATTGCTCTCCAAAACTGCACCATTAATGGCATCTCCAAAGTGCTTACTTCCCGTCTCCAACCCCTCATTCCTTCTCTTGTTGGTGGGGATCAATCAGGTTTCGTCTTTGGGTCATTTGTCTAGCTGAAAGTTTCGCATATGCCACCGATCTTCTCCACTCTTTGTTTCCAACGGAATGCTCCTACAATAATTCTTAAGCTTGATTTTCACAAGGCTTTTGACTCTGTCAGTGGGGACAGTCTAATTCAAATTCTTCGTTGTCGTGGCTTTTTTCGACAAGTGGTGCGCTTTGGATTCTTAGCTTGCTGGACTCGGAAAAACCTCGGTGCTCTTAAACGGCGCCCCTGGTCATTTGGATTAACTGTCGGAAGGGGCTCCGCCAGTGGTGATCCCCTTTCTCCATATTTATTTATCATTGTCGCAGATGTTCTTCGTCGTCTTCTTTAGCATCCTGAGGTGTCACCTTCCCTCCGGCATCCTATTCTCGCTGAACGATCCCTGCCCTGTTCTTCAGTACGCGGATGACACACTGATTTTCCTTCATTGCTCCCGTGCAGCCATCCTTGGGGCTAAACGTGTCCTAGAAAACTTCAAACTTGCTACTGGGCTTTCCATTAACTATCACAAGACTACCTTTCTCCCAGTTGGCATCGACGCCTCTACCGCTCAGGATCTTGCTGTCCTCTTTGGTGCTACGGTCTCATCATTCCCCCAAACCTACCTTGGCCTTCCTCTTTCCCCCCACAAATTATCTGTCAATGACTGTCTTCCTCTTATTGCCTCATGTGATAGATACCTCTCCGGGTGGCGTGCTTCGCTGCTTAATCGTGCTGGACGTCTCACCTTGGTTACAGCTGTCCTCAGCTCTCTTCCCCTCCATTACATGTCTGCTCTGAATATCCCCAAAACAACTATCAAAGCAATAGATCGGCGTCGACGAGCTTTCTTTTGGACTGGTGACGATACCTGTCATGGTTCTAAATGTCTAGTGGCCTGGGAAAATGTCTCTACCAGTAAGAATGATGGAGGGCTGGGAGTTAAAAATCTGGAGCTTCAAAATAGATGCATGCTCATGAAATTTATTAATAAACTCTTCTCCAATGAACCTGCTCCGTGGAAGCAATGGATCCTCCGAGATGCTGCATCCTTTGACACTCCCTCTAATGGCTCAACTTCTTATCTTTGGCGGATCATTAATGATGAGCTGACTACTTATCGTTCAATCACTTATGTGAATGTTCGTGATGGTGCATCCACCTCCTTTTTGGTTTGATCATTGGCTCCCCTGCCGGCCCTCTCTATGTTTCCCATTCTGCTCTTTTTTTTTCTCATACTACTAGGCCTAATATATCCGTTCAGGATGTTTTCCAAGCAAGGTTTGATTTGCGCCTCCGCCCCAGACTAACAAATGCAGCTGCAACCCAGCTAGCAGACCTCCTTTCATGTTTGCAGGAAACCAATCTCCGTGAAGGAGCTGACGAACGGCTTCTGAAAATTTCTGGCAAAGCATTTACCACCAGAGATGCCTACGCTGCGCTTGATCGCCACTCGGAAAACCCGGACATACATGGGCAACAAATATGGGCTACACGGCTGCCTAACAAGGTCAAAATTTTCGCTTGGCTCTACTTCAAAGACAGATTGAGCACACGGGCTAACCTCTTTGCAAAGCATGTGTTAGATGAGGATACCTGTCAGCGATGCTCTGGTTGTGTTGAAGATCGTCGCCATGTTTTCTTTGACTGCACTACTAGCGCCGACCTCTGGGGAACGCGCTCCAACTGAGCAGTGTTGCTGACTTGACGGACACAAATGTATGGAATGGATGCCCTCACTCGCACCTGGATGCAAAACTCTGGCCATTTGTGCTTCTTACTATTCTTTGGCGGATTTGGGATGCTAGGAATGCTGAGGTCTTCAGAAGCGAGCCCTCTTCAGGCCGTCGTATCATTACTAGAGTCTGTGATGATCTTGTTGTTTGGCAAAATCGACTGAAAATCGATCGTGATGTAACTAATCTTAGACAATGGCACTTGTTCTTGTCATCTTGTATCTCTCTGGCAAACTCCGCGCTTTGATCGGAGTTTTTGGTTCTAATAAAATCAGGTGGGGAAGCTCTCCCCCCCGTTCACTTTCAAAAAAAAAACAGGGAGCTCATGGCCACTGCGCCTGCCCTGGAAGCTTGCATTGACTAGCTCGGCTCCGATCCATCAGCTAGCTCGTGGCCGGCCGTGACGGAGCTTTTGCATGTTATGCACCGAGACAACCGAAGTGTGTACTGTGTAGTGTAGTAGTATCACTGCTAGCTGAATGATACTCGCTTAATTTGACACCAACTAGTATATATGTAACGCCGAGGGTGTCCCTCTAATTTGGACTCGTTTAATCTGACACGACACGAGTCCGTAATGTATGTACTGTATCAATTTTAGCGTTTTACAATTTTACTCCACGTTTTTTTTTTGGCTATATAGGAAATTAGTTTTCTCGACAGATTCATAGTAACGTTTCACTCGCAGGGTAGACACAGGCTCCTGCTATGGCCTATGTGTTCAGGGCATGCCAATGCCAATAATCTTAACTGAAATGTCGTGTATTTCAGCAGGCAGTTAATGATGTTAGTTGTGTGGGATTGTGTCTAGCTTAATACGGAACCACAACTTATGTGTTCATGCACGTTCTTCTGCTTTGCAAACCTGCCTTCTCGTACATATGCTGCTTCTGGACCGACAGGACTGGTGTCAAGACTTTAGACCCTGTTTTGGTTGGCCACCCAACTATAATTTAACTAGCCATTTAAAAGTTCTTCTAGCTAAACATTAGGTGAGAGTGCTTAATTCTTCGACTAACAGGGTTAGCTAGACTTGCCGTCTTCCCACGGAGCCTTGCGTCGCCGCCGCCGTCTCTCGCGTCGCCGCCGCCACCATCCGCTACCGTTGGTCCCCCTCCCTTCCCCTCCGGCATCTTGCCAGGGGCTGAAGGGAGTGGGGATCCATTGTTTTCAATAAGTTTTCTCTTTTAGATCGAGTCATTAGGGTTATAGTTTCTCTATGTCAAATTTGTTGGTATTGGAGTTTTATTTCCTTCTTCTCCTTTCCGGCTACGATGAAGGGGAAGGGTGGAATCGTCTTCTCTATGGCGGCTCTGTTGAAGATAAGGGCGACAACTTCGGCGTCAACATCTTTATCGACATGACGACATGGAGACTTTTGTTTCTGGACTGCGACATTAAGGCGGAGATGATGTCACCTCTATGGAATAATTTTTTCCGGTTCTTTCTCCGTTTTGTTGTGGCTAGATCTAGCCATGATGAAGGACTAGGGAGAATAATTTTCAGATCCGTCTTTCTCATTCTTTGGTGGCAGAAAGAAGAATAAGGAAGACACCGGAAAGAAGAAGTTTCTCAATTCCGCCTACAGGAATGTTGGTCGTCGTTCGTTGGGCATTTGTTCTCAGGCCAGTTGCCGAGTGTTTGCCTGTGCGGCCATCTACACTGCAAAGCATTTAACATGTTAGGTTTTGAGTTGTGCTATTCACAGCATGAGTATTATTTTATAATCCAGAGTGATTGTAACGTGTTGATGTATCCAGCTATCATATAATATAATTCTTCTTTCGTCGCAAAAAAAAGAGTACGGTTAGCTAGACTTTAGCTAGATTATTTAGATGTCGGCTAGCAGCTAAAGTTTAGTTGATGGATCTAAGATAGATCCTTGATTGTAGAATGTGTGATTAGGTCCTTCCCCATGTGCCAGTCGCTCTGGACAAACGAGATGGTTCAGGGTGCTTGTGTTTCCACCCCTATTCCACCCTTTCTGTTATCGTTAGGGGCTTAGATTGATCACCACCCAACAGCAAAAGCTACAGTAATATTTGTGTAATAAATGCAAGAGCTTCGGCAGCACTCCATTCCAGACATTCCGTGTCTTGCTCTGTCACCTCTTGATTCCTCAACTTTCTGCTCCCTCTGATTTAGATGAACTTCATTCCCTATACATCCTCCAACTTTAACTAAACTTAGAGAGAGAAAAAAATTTAACATGTACAATTTAAAATTGGTTTCACTACATGCACCATAAGATATGTCTATCAAATGAAAGATATTTGATGAGCAAAACCAAAACGATCTATGTTTTAGATAAAGGTAGCACACAAGTCTAACAATTTTGGAGCTGTGATGGCGGGCTGATATATTCACGCAAAAATTCCTTAACCCTAGATAGGCCTATCCTACTATGGCTCTTGGTGCATGCAATGGCCGTTTAAGAGCTTCAGCTTTGTGCGAGCAAGCACAACCGTGCCTTTTGGCTTATGCACTTATGCTGATTATTTTTGGGTGATAGTTTTGGCACCTTTTTGTGCAATGCTTAGTACTCCCTCCGTCCCAAAATAATCTGCCGCTTTCACTTCCCGAGAAACAATTACCGGCAATTTTTATAAATAATAAATATCATTAATTAGTATCATAATTAGTATCATCGGAAAGATCTCTAGGTCTAGTTTTTTAACAAATTTATTCGGAGACATAAATATTGCACGTATTTTCTATAAATCGAGTCAAACTTGTGGTACGAAAACCGGAGACGACAAATAATTTGGGACGTAGTAGTAGTAGGTTATACATCTGTGGCGAAGGTGACACATGATTTTTTTTTTTTTTTTTTGGTCTATCCAGAGAAACAGGCGCATGTTAGTCAAAAAAAAATGTTTTGGGCCTCTAGCTTCACCATATCGGGCCGTGATCGGTCCAAGTCCAACAGGGGTCCGGACCCGCACTAGAACCCAGTCCTCGTGCGCCGCATATTCCATTTTGTTCGCTTTACCTGCTCTGTCGTCGGCTCGCCGCCGAACGCCGCCGCCACCCTACTTCACTCCACCGAATAACGGCAGCAATCCGCACTGCAGCCGCCCGCCCAGGCGCCCAACTGCCAACCCCTCAAAATGCCGGCGATGTTGGCGGCGCAGTTTACGGCTCTCCCTATTTCCCAGTCACCTTCGCCACAGTCCAGCTTACGCCTTGCCCTCCGCCCCTCACCGGCGCCGAGGGCCCGCTCTGTCGCTCCGTGGATAGCGGCCTCTGCGACCGCCATATCCGCTAAACCGGCGGCGGCTTCATCTCCCCTGGTTCCGGACCGCACCGTCGTCCGTATCGGGCTCCCAGCAAGGGCCGCATGGCCGAGCAAACCCTAAGCCTCCTCAAGGTTCGGCGCTCCTTTCCGATGGGAGCTTCCGTTGCTGGTTTCGACAGTTTGAATTTTATGATGGGTATGCTGATTTGGTTATGGTTGTGCTCTTTTTGCTTGATGATGCAGAGTTGTCAGTTGTCGGTGAGGCAGCTCAACCCGCGGCAGTACACTGCGGATATCCCGCTGGTGAGTTTACAGTCCTGTGTTCTCTCATCTCTCTGATTTAATTACCTTCTGTCAAATCTGACAGGGAGGCAAGCAGTTGCTGTGAGTAGATTTTGAATCAGTAAGCCATTGATTTCCGATTCACGGGTAGGATAAGGAATCTTAATAGTGTGGTGTAACTTTCTACTCCCTAGGTTTGTTTGTACTGTCAGGTAAGCAAGCTTAACACTTAGGTTTAGTTAGTGGGAAATGGCCACTATTTCTCGATGTTTGGTTGGAGCAATGCCTAGTAGATGTTTCATGATGCCTATTGACCCTTCACTATCTGAGGCTAATTATGTGATTCATAATATTGCATAGAGAACCATTTAAACTGCAGAGAATGCTTTCTGTAAGTTACAGGTTGAGGCCAACTGTGTCATTAGTATTTTCAAGTAATCTTCTAGATTCAAGAATCAAGAAGGCTTTCTTGTCTACTGAAATCTCTACCAGATCACTATCGTATCCCTGTTTGCATCATTAAAGCCCTGCTGGAAGCAAAACTAGCACACGCTATTACCTGCAGAGCATGACTTGCATGCAATAGCATTGAAACCAAACATCTGATTTGTAGCTGTACGCATTGAGGCTTTGTATCAATAAATGGATTAATTGTCCAATGCAGAATCATTATATCTGCCTAAATCTAATCGAACGTTCAACGGCACAACCTGGGTCCTTGTCTTTTCTGTTTTGCCTTCTGGTTATTGTGGTTCTCTTACAGTCCAGGCATCCATGTTTAAGTTATATGCTCGCCCTTGTTCATAGCGTGTCAGCCTTATTATGCAACATCATTTAACAATTATAGTCCTTTGGCTAAACCATTGGTATAGTCCCTGTTCTTTTCTCCTCCCATTTTAAGTTCAGAGATAAGAATTAACATGTTCAGTATAATCTCATTTAGTAATGGTATGCTGGTAGCATTGGAAGCGTACTTTCTTTCCTTTCACTTCAACTTTATACCTTATTCAGTTCTATGTGTGGACTGCTGGTCTGACACATTATGTGGATGGATGATTGATTGATAGTTTCAATGGAATTCTTGTAGTGTTTATGCAACGTGCTGATATCTTTTTATTCTTTCCAGATTCCAAATTTGGAGGTTTGGTTCCAAAGGCCTAAGGACATTGTTCGTAAACTTCAGTCAGGCGATCTTGACCTTGGTATTGTGGGTTTTGACATAGTTAGTGAATACGGGGAGGTGAGCTTTTGAGCAATCCTGTTGATTTTTTTCCCTCAAACACGCAGGAGAAGAGCTGCATGTTATTATTTTGCTCTGTTTGTACATGCTTTTAGTGTTAGACGTTTCAGTTGTATCTATTAACACACCATAAGCCCTTTTACTCAAGAGTCACCACACAATATTAGTCCTGGGATGAAAATAAGTGTGTAATTATTGCAATTTGCACCTTATACCCTATATAATGATGTGAAAGAGGTAAAAAAAAAAATTCAGCATGCATTTGATTATTTTTCATTATCTTGTACTTAGACTAATGCCTCCCTGGTTTGTGCGCACATGTGGTTCTGGACTTATATATTATAAAGCATGAATTTTTGCTAATTGAGTTCGCAATTTTCTTTTTTATGTGAAATTTGTTCTGCTTTGAAGAAGCCTTTATCTGACCAATGTTTGTACTTACAATTTTATGTGGCAGGGCAATGAGGATTTAGTGGTTGTTCATGATGCTCTTGATTTTGGACAATGTCGTTTGTCCCTTGCGGTATGTTGCTATCCAGGCGCATTCATGGGTACTAGTCATGTTATTCCAAAGTGAAGTTTAGATCTGAAGCAGTTAACTTGTGTGACCAGGTACCTAAGGAAGGCATTTTTTTGAGAACATAAATACTTTAGAAGACTTGTTAAAGATGCCTGAATGGACAGAAGAAAGGCCACTACGTGTTGTTACAGGATTTGGATATGTATGATCCAAACCCAAGCAGTCTAATTCCTGCCCCCCCCCCCCCCCCCCCCCTCTCACACACACACACACACATGCACACACACAGAGCTTTGCTGATTATTCACCCCACTTTTTATACTTTTTATATTATTGTGCTGCAGCTAGGCGATAAGTTCTTAAGAGAGAGAGGTTTTAAGCATGTTCACTTTTTATCTGCCGATGGAGCTCTTGAGTCATATCCTCCTGTGAGTCTGCTTTCTCGTCATTTCATTCCCTTCTGTTTCATTGCGATCCGTGAAGGCTGCCCTTTTCTGTTCCCCGCTAGTACTTAAATTTATATCTTAAGAGAATCTAAGCACTAACTATTTGTGTTAATATATGTTAGACATTGCTCTATCCAGAAATCAGTATGCCACATAGAATTACATGTACTATTGACTCTGCTATATTTGTGTATGTTCTTGCTCTGGTAGTTATGATGGCTGGCGTGAATCTGTATGGGTAATATATTACTGACGTAGATTATGGGTGTCTGAACTTTAACCCTTCACATGGATCGATTTGTTCATTTACTATTGTAAGGTACTACTGGAATGCACACTAGTGCCATTTTTTTTTACTAGCTTGCAAGTTGTTGCGTAAAGAGGCTATCAAGGTTAATGCATGTTGCTATTTTCCTTTCCCCTGTGAAGATGGGTATGGCTGATGCTATTGTGGATCTCGTGAGTAGTGGAACGACCTTGCGTGAGAATAACCTAAAGGAAATTGATGGTGGAGTAGTTTTGGAAAGCCAGGTAAACTTCCTCTCTCACACACACAGGCATGTGTCGGGCACACACACACTCTTCAGTAGGCTATATTTCGCAGTTGATGGTTGATGGTTCCTTTGTCAAGGAGAAAAGTTTATCACTTTCTTATTTCCTAAGATATCAAATTCTATGCAGGCCACTCTTGTAGCTAGTAGGAAATCTCTGCACAAGCGTAAAAGGTGTGTTGGAAGTTACTCATGAGTTGCTTGAAAGATTAGAAGCTCACCTAAGAGCAACTTCAGAGTTAATGGTAAGTCTTCATATAACTCATGTATGCATGATTATACTAGTTGGAACAGAGTTATTGTACTTCCTATTGTTATATTAGGTCACCGCAAACATGAGGGGAAACAGCGCAGAAGAAGTGGCAGAGAGAGTTCTTAGCCAAACATCAATAGGTGGATTGCAGGTAATAATTAGGAAAATTATAACTAGCAATAAACATTATCTTCTTACTTCTTAGAACTGTCAATGTATTACATGTGGTTTTGGGGTACAATGATTATTTTTGTGTCGGAAATTGAGTTGCATTCATCATATATCATGTATAGGCCCTGTAGTGCCTATATCTGTGATTCTGACCAAAATATAGTCAGAGTCATTTACTCATTATACTACTGTAGCAGCTTCAATGTACACATGAAGCAAATCTAATTATTCTGCATCATTTAAGTTTTCCCCACTAAATAAGTGACTATAATATTTGGTTCTTTTTCTTTTTTGGTTTGGTGAGGGAACTTTGGCTCATTAGAGTGAGACTAGTGCCTCCTAATTGTATAACAAATCTAGTGAAATTAATCACTATCTATAATTGAAATTGCAGTAGTTTGAAATATCAAGGTTGGATTCTTATATTTCTGACTTTTGCTAATGATTTCATTTACTCAATGTTGATGTGAACAGGGCCCGACTATAAGTCCTGTCTATTGCAAACGTGATGGAAAAGTTGATGTGGAATACTATGCCATTAATGTGGTTGTTCCACAGAAGTTGCTTTACAAATCTATCCAACAACTGAGATCAGTACGACTTTTGCTTCATCCTTTCTTTTGTTAACACAAAAATTGCTGTAGTCTAATGACATGATTGAAAAAGATGATCATCCTCTAACTACCGAACTAACTTGGAGCTCCTGTCAAAACCTATTATTAGTACCTATACTTGTCTTTTCTGAGCCTGAATAATTTTTTATATTAATGATGCGCGCAATACTAATATACTTATATGTGGACTTGGAACTGCAGGTTGGTGGCAGTGGAGTCTTGGTAACAAAGCTGACCTACATATTCGATGAGGAGACGCCAAGGTGGCGCAATCTCCTCTCGGAGCTGGGTTTGTAACTTGGGTGCATGGTCAGCTTCTGGTCTCTTACAACTTCCTGTATGTACTGCATCGCATTCGTTTGCCCATGTTGAAGAATGAAGACCTATATGCAGAAGTGAGACCGTGTGGTATCTGTTGTGTAGCCCTTAGCTTCAGGAAATTTTGGCCTGTACCACCGTGTATTGTGCTCAGCTGTTTATATTCCAGGCATATATCTTGACCATCTTCGATGTATTGATAGAATTGTGGAATCTTGCTGTTGGGCGTGTGTGTATTTGTTGTGCGGCTGTGCCAGACTTCTTTTGCCGCGGCACTGAATAATTGGCAATGTTTTGAATAAAAAAAAGCCGTCATGGTTCATTCTTGACCCCCTGCGTAATTTTCAATGTCCTGTTAAATCTTTCGTCCGAGTTCAGGTGGATTTGCTAAATTTAGGATGCAGTAGATCAACATTTTTTTGCTTGCGGATTTGCTAAAGCACAGGTGGTAGCTGGAGATGTTTCAGCAGGGCAGAAGGCATCCGATCGGCCGTCAGCCTTTCACCTCATCTGGTGCTGCTGTATGTCGGTGCCTGCTTCATCTCATGCTTATCTTGGTCGACTCGGCTATGAGAGGAACCTGGTTTCATATATTTTTTTCTGAGTTATTAAAATAAACTTCATATGAATTTCCCAACATTAAATCTGATTTTATTATTTTTGGAAAATGTATATCTATTTCTAAAGAAATATTTGGATAGTTTTTGGAAAAAAAAATTCTATAATATTTTTTTTTATAAAGTTTAATTGATCTCCTTGAACTATTGCAAAATTCCAATTTATCTTGACATGGCGCAGGGGCAGAGCTATATTCATTTGAGTGGGTGCAGCCATACCCACAAAAAATTTTAAAAACAGTGTTAGGAGCTAAATTTTCACCGTATATGCACCCACAAATTAAAAACCACTGCACCCACAAAGTCAAGTGCACCCCCCTCGAAATTACTCTAGCTCCGCCACTGACATGGCGAGCATAAACATCCGATATTATAGGATTTTTTTTAGTGAAGCCAGCGTTACATACTTACATTGTTCACCGAGACTACTCTCAGAACTTTCAAATAATAGTTGTTGAAGGGTTAGAAGGACAGTAAAAGCAGCAAGTACACGGCCCATGGGCCCTTAGTTTCTCTTCACGGACTCTCTACCACAAACATCAAAGACCTTACTCTACGGCCTCGGCCCAGTTCAAAACCCGCGAAACTCATTATCCCGTTCCGTTCCGCGGGGGTGTCAGTGTATCACCCACGCTCCCGTCCCGTACCTCCCGTTCCACCCGCGAGGCCGCGCTGTGTGCTCTCAGTCCCATGCCGGCGCGGCGTTACGCCGTGCGACCGTGGTCTACAGCCGGCTGTAGACCGGGTGCAAGGAGCCCTGCTTCTGCTTGCTTTTTGGGTTTCCTTAGCGGCCGCGTTTCCTCCCCTGCACTGCACTGCACTGCCTCTATATAACCGGCTCGCGTCCGCGGCTGTGGCTTCCTCGCCTCGGCTCGTTCACCGGTTCACCACACCGCCACCCACTCCCACCGGCGAGCGAGGGTTCCCAAGACGGCGAGTCGAGATGCAGATCTTCGTCAAGACGCTGACGGGGAAGACGATCACGCTCGAGGTCGAGAGCAGCGACACCATCGCCAACGTCAAGGCCAAGATCCAGGACAAAGGAAGGTACGCACGCGCCGTCTCCGACCACCTTTCTCGATCGCCTCTGTCCGCTATGCTTTCCGGCCGCCGCAGCATCCATTTGCTTCTTTGCTCGTTTAATTTGTTCTTGTGTTTTCGTCATGGTCTGAGTCTGACCATGTGTGTTCGATCGAGTGTTTGGAGCTAAAACCCCTGCCTTTTTTTCTCAGCACACATGCGGGTTTTATAGCCTTTTAGAGAGAAAAAAATTCGTGTTCATCGAATCCCCCGTGTTACTGCCGTTCATCCCCGCGATCTGAAACTGAAACATCGCAGTCGACCTGGAACGTGGATGGCTGGCCTTTACTTTGTAGCCCAAAACCACAGCTCTCTTTTGATTGGGTACAGGATGGAGTTGGATTTAGCTTTTTATTTTGGTTTCTTGAGCGGAATCGAGATAAGTTGGTTTCTTTGCAAGTCTATGGACACTCCGACTGAATCTTTTTAAAGTTTGTCCAGTAGTACTAGATTGTTTGACGCTTGTGATAAGGGTCTACACCTATGTGGGTCTTGGGGAAAAGTTCAGTAATCTAAGCATCTGGATATGTGGTATCGTCGGATCCCCCATTTTCCCGTGTTGTTCATAATCTGATAAAAAAGAAAAACAGAACAGATCTACGATGTTGAATGGTCTTGTTTAACTGAACCAAAGCTTTCTTTCCATCCTGTTCAGTACAGTGTGTTCAACTTGCTTCTTTTTTTGTTTCTTGGAACGAATTGGAGATGGTAGGATCAATTACCCTTTAAATGTTTGGCTACTAGCCAGAGAATTGAACTGAATCTGCTTTACAAGTTCTCTGTATTGGATCATTTCTTTGGTTCAATTTTATCATCCACGGATCAATGGTGTGCAGACTGCAGAGTGTGTCTCTGGTTCTGTGCAAATTGTGCATGTGCATGGCATCGTCTGTGTTGGAATTAATTAATTGAAATTGAAGTAACCGTCCGTGTTTGGTTGGCTTTGCTTTGGATTAACCATTGCAGGCGTCCCGCCGGACCAGCAGCGCCTCATCTTCGCCGGAAAGCAGCTGGAGGATGACCGCACCCTGGCCGACTACAACATCCAGAAGGAGTCCACCCTTCACCTGGTGCTCCGCCTCCGCGGCGGCAGCAAGAGCTTCACATTCAGCATCCGACCCGACCTCCTCGTGCTCGCGCGCAAGTACAAGGAGAACAAGCTGATCTGCCGCAAGTACGCACCCACCATGCATATATAAATGAATAAAATTGCATAATTTGTTGCTTACTTCTAGACTTCTAGCACGTTAGATTGATTATGCATGTGTGCTGGTTCTGCTTAGTGCTTTTATGCTGCTTGTTTGTGTGGTTTACATTGAGCCAAGCCACTTCTGTAACTGCAATGAACCACAAATACGCAAGCATGTCCCTAATTCACCATGCATACATTGCATAATTTGCCCCTTTTGTAACTGCAATCAACCGCAAGTAACTTTCGATTGATTATGCATGTCAGCATGTGTCCTGGTTCTATGCTGCTTGTTCAAATTGTGTGATTTATATTGAGCTAAGCTACTTCTATAACTGCAATGTATATGTATGCATTGTGAAAGTGAAACAGAGGTCGATGCATGACAGGCATTATATTTGGAAGATCGTTGTTTTTAGTTTGTCAATTTAACATGCGTGCTTCCTGTCTTGCTAATTTAGTTTGTCTAGTCATCTGGCTTGTCTGTAACTCTGTGCTATTTCCTCAAGTCTTATTATTGCCATGAGTTACAGTGTTGTGAGCCAACATTTCCTAGCTTTATTTTTCTTTTTTTTTTTTCTTCTGTTCAGGTGCTATGCTCGCCTTCCCCTCAGGTCTACCAACTGTCGCAAGAAGAAATGCGGTCATAACAATGAGGTGAGAGTTATTTCCCCTAAAAATTAAGTACTACTATGCATCTGTGCTACCTCGATAGCCTATCTTAGTCCTAACAATTAAGTACTGTGCATCTGTGCTACCTGGATTATTTCATTCCTGTACAATTACATTGTGATGAATGGAATTTATTCTTTAGTCCCATGTATTCTTTCCAACATTCTTCAATTTTTCAGCTGAGGGAAAAGCACAAGTTTGTCTCAAGTATGGTGTTGATAGAGAGTAGAAAGCAACCACAGCGACAAGTATCAAGCTTCATCCGAAGTTTCATAATCAGACTCATTGAAGTTTAAATCTTGTCCTAGTTATGTTTTATGCTGGATGTTGAACGTTTGGTAGTTCAGATTTTCTTCTGTGTGTGAACCTTGATAGCTCTTTTTGAGTACTCGGTGGATTATGCTTGGTATGCATTGCTAGTGAAACTTTTTGGCAGTGCTATTGCAGTTAATATACTGAGTTTTCCCAATGTTAATGCCTGGAATGAGCTGTAGCCTTCGTATTTCTGCTGTTTTAAGAGTCATTTGGACGCCACTGTTCTCTCACGCTGCATTGTTATTGAAGTTAGATGATTCAAAATTCCAAATGCTTCTTGAAAGCAAGAGTGCCATCATGGAACATTGAAAATTGTCACAAGAAGCAAAAGTTCAGGACATGCTTGAAAATGCTGTCACGCATAACAAGCAACGCAACGCACTAGTTAACTCGGGGTGGATTTTGAGTTTTTTGCCACGAGTATGGCAAATCCCATAAAAACCGTCAGCCCAGAAACACTCCGGATTTCTCAGGTCCTTGAAAATGAGAGATGAAAATAGATACAGAGTATTGCGCCTTGCGCTGTTATGATTGCAAAGGAGAAAATGAAAATCAAATACCAGTTTTGGACTTTAGACCACATGGCTAAAGGCTGCCGAGTGCTGCATCATGTGTTAACCGCTGGAACATGGAGCTTTTCCAATGCACACCCAACATTTGCCAATGCCTCTGAACCGTATTGACCAAAAAAAAAAAAAAACAAAGAGAAAGAGTTCATACTTTCGTAGAAACAAACCAAATAAGCAAAGGCAAACTACAACAAGCACAGGAACCAGATTGATTTGGGTGCCACTGTCACAATGACAACGAAGTCTAAAAATCAACACATGGACAAAAGAGAAACTCTGTCCTCTCTCCCACTTCTTCCACGCCAACCTTGTGAATTAAGCACTTGTCAACCTCAATTTTATCCAACCTATAAAGCTAGCGTCTCACCCATGATGTTCCTTATCCATCCTGCACAGTTCTTTAGCTGGTCTTGACCTTCTGATTTCTATAAAGACAATCCATCCCTCCAGTGAATGATGCTAATTTGCACAAGCTATAACTCAGACCTGCATGATACGAAGAATCATCACTAGAAACAGATAGGAACACATGACACAATTCAAAATTCATGTTCTCTTTTTCTGAATGCAGCCAAACTTTGCCAATGCACCACCAAATGAAATATTCTTGTTGCAACCAAATTGAGCCTGAATGATTGCCTAGTTTACAACATACATGGCCGATTAGGGCTTGTTCAGCCTAGTTTACAACATACATGGCCGAGGGCTTGTTCAGTTCCCTGGAACGATTAACTATTTTGTATAACAATTGATCGGCCGGCGTGGTTCCTAGCCTCATTCCAGGACAACCGGACGAGTCAATTGGTTTCCATGTGACCGGCAACAACTTGATTAATGCTCGAAGAGCTGTTACTCTGTTAGACAGTGGCCACAAGAAGCTCAGCCTGGCACAGCATCATGATGTTCAGCAGAAACCAGGGGTAATCAGAGGGACTGTCCACCATCTAAATCTTTCTTCTCCTCAAGATCATCTTCCAAAGCACCAGGTTTGCCCGATGAACAACCATTGATCTCCAGCGACCTCAAGAAGTTGAAGTAGGCATACTTGATGTCAAACTGCATGTCGTACCAGTAGTTCACGGCAATGGTGAGCCCGTTCGGCCCTGGGCTCTGGCTGACGTGGTGAAACCACATGCTTGGCAGGTAGAGCATCTCGCCGGCCCGGACCGTGCACCTAATCGGTGCCGGCCCGTCGAAGTAGAGAGGAAACGACGACGCCTGCACGGCCATCTCCTCCGGCGACGCCGGGCACGGGTCAACGCTGCTCCACGGCACGATCCTCTCGGGATCCTCCATCTCCAGCTTAAGCCTCAACTGATGCTCCCCTAGGGAGTCCTGCTCCGCGGCAACGTAGCGGGCTGCGGGGTAGTCGCGGACGTAGAGGCGGTGGTGCTCGGTCGGGGGCAGCAGGAGGAAGTGCTTCTCGCCGGAGAGGACGACGTAAATGTTGTCGTAGTGGTCCTTGTGGAAGGAGGTGACGGAGTGGGCGTTGCCGATCCAGAGGTTGACGGCCTCGGGGAGGCAGCCGAGCGCCTCGCTGGCCCAGGGCACGTGCGCATCCACGTCACCGGCGACCGCCGCGTACTCCCCGCGGAGGCAGTCGTCCTGCTGCTGCGCGTACGCTACCAGGCCGGCGGCCGGGTCGGATGCCCTGATGAGCCGGACCGCGGTAGGGAAGTCGACGCGGCGGACGTGCGCGGACGCAAAGCACCTGGAGGATCCGGGGCGCCGCGGGTGCGGGTGCGTGGCAAGCGCGTCGGCACGGCCGTCGGGGGTGAGGTGAAGGGAGACGGCGGTGGAGCGGAGCGCGTCGGTGAGGTAGGAGGCGGTGGGCCAGAGCGACGCAGCGGGCCAGTGGCGGGTGCCCGCGGCGGAGACGAGGAGCGGGCGGCCCGGGGAGACGTGGTCGCGGAGGAACGCGAGCGGCGTCGGGGGCAGGTCGACCCGCGGCACGGCGGCGCCGGCGCCGGCGTCGTCCAGAGAAGAGGAAGGGAGGCCCAGCAGGTCCCGGGACTCCGCCCACAGCTCGCGCAGCGCGGGCTCCATTGGCTCGGCGTGGCGCCCGAAGACACGGCGCCGCGGCGGCTTCCGCTCTGACGGCTCGTTCGTTTTGCGAATTCAGGCGGCGGCGGCGCAGCGGCACGACGCGCTGCAAAGTGGTTCTAGTGGCAGCAGGCCGCAGGCTCGTCGTTGGGTTAACCGGTTAAGCAGCTTGGACCGGTTTCTCTGAAAAAAACTACTTGGGCCGGTCGATGTGCCCGATCTTGGGAACTTGGGCTTTGTTGTGTCCACAGTAGATTTACTGATTGGGCTAATGTCGATGGTAGAAGAAGGCTTGAATGAACGTAAAGTCTATGAAGCGACCCGTCGCGCTCCGACGGCATCGCGCGACACCAGGCAGCGTCGGGCCGGCCCAGCAGCCACCCGTCCCTCATCCTCGCAGACAGAGCCATCCCCAGGACGGAGCACTCGTCCCCAATCCCCACCCTGAGCACGGAGCACCCGGAGTTGCCTCGGAAGCGCAGCCGGGCGAGCGGTGGTGGCCGGCGGCGACGACGCAGGAAGTTCTCGATCCCCTTCCACGCGCTTTCTTCTGCATTTGCCCCAGCGTGGTTGGGCTTCTATAACTGGCATCCATCGCTCCAGGAGTTGCGGCTGGCCGCGACGGAGGAGGTTCCGTAGTTGCTACGGGCCACGACGGAGGAGCTGCTTTGATTTTTGTTGAAGGTTTCCAGTCTCTTCGCCGCGCCAACGTGGTTGGGGCTCCTACAGCTGTCATCCGCGGTTCCTTCAGCACCAATCGAGCTCAGTAGCAACTCCTTCCTCCATCCTCCCCGGCGTCTGCTGCAGTTCGGATTCATCGACGAGCGATGTGAGTACAACCCAACCCCTATCACTGCTCCTTCCTGCCCCAATAAGTGATATATGTTGTTAAGCTATATTTATGACATAGAGTTTGCGATTTGGGTTTGCGCTTGCGTATTTGGATGAAGCAATGTTCTAGGGTTCTACTGTTAGCATAATGTATATGTATATAGGGCCATATCAGTAGAATCTTTTTTTTTTTTTTGTTAGCAAGTTATTTTATCCTGTTGTGGCATTTTACATAGATTTTGCAATTTGAGTTCATTGCACAATGACACGTAGTGTTTGCTATTTGGGTTCTATGCACACAAAGCTCCTCTCAGTGGGCGATGCTTGTTTTCTCTATAGTCCGCATAAGAATTAGAGGAGTTGCTATATTTCAAGTGCCTTAATTTTTCGAATGATTTGAGATGATAATCTTATAAAACCATGTAGTATATTATATTCGAGCAATACCAAAATTATCTATTATTGTCTGGACAATAAAAAAAATAGATGTGTCACTGCTACTACTCTTTAGTACATACTACAGAGGCATACTGAGCACAAATTAAAGATGCCAGTAGATAGCAACAATCCATGCCGACCGGTTGATTTAGCAATGAGCAACCGAGCATTAGTCAGCCTACATATACAGAAACAGCTGCAACAGTTCTCTTCTTGCTGCTCCTTGTTGTGATTTTTGGAGTGTAATCTGCTGAGTAGCTAGCTGAACCATGAACTGCGAGGAGGAAGATAGGCTGCTGTATATAGGACCCTAGTTATAATTTATGTGCTTTCTAGTATTTTTCTAGGAGGAAGTGAAGCCTTGATCAGCCCCTGCCTTGATGTGCTGCTATAGTGTGTTGTAGGCCGCACAATTACATTTGAAAATTGAAATTTCTTAGTATGTAGCAAGTTGCATGAAAATGAAATTTTATTACTTTTTGTGCTCCAGTCCAGGGTTCTACTAAGTGACAATTCATTGTCCTTACGTTTTTTAAAAAAACCCTTGGACCTTACATTTAGACATTTAGCTTTCAGGGGTTTGACAAGTTTTAGTTTAGGTAGCTCCCTTTTTCCTTGGTGCATTACTAAAAAAATATGATGACAAACTTGTACAATTGCTGTGTTTTAGAGCTGAGCTTTAGATTGATTGCAGCTTCTGTATGTGGGATTTTTATTGTTTTTTCGAGTACAAATCATTTTGGTATGCAGCTCTTGCAGTTTATCAATCAAATTCTCTTTGCAATTTTTTTTGCTTTTTGACAACGCTGGTCTGCTCGGTCTGCCCATTTGTTGTCTCCACATAGCAGCATACCAATAGGCCCTAGCATGATTTATTTTCCTTGTCAAAAGATCATTTTAGCTGCATCAATGCACAACAGTCTTTACTTGGACTGTCATATACTTTAATCTTCACTTGGATTTTCACTCCAATTTCTCCTAGGGCTTGCGGTTTTGGGTTATCTTTACTGTTGTTGATTAAGATTCTGAATTCCCCTAGGTTCCTGTTTCTATGATAATTTATAGATTGTACACAATTTGTTTTTGTAACAATTTAGATTTTCTCCTTGTGGCAACTCATCAAAGAACAAGTATTTTTTTTTCATTTTAAGTTTCAGTTGAATGTTCCTTTTAGTTTCAATTTCACAAGAGATTAAGTTTTTCCTTTATTATGAGTTTTGAGATTCTATTATTTAGTTTTTTGTTAATTTTTAAGTTTCAGTTAGCTTTTTAGCTTGAGTTTTTCTTTCATTTGGCTTTGAGTTTTGTTTTCTCCTAGTTCAGTTTTTACAGTTTTGCTTTAAGTTTCAGTTATCTTTTTTTTTTGTAGCTTCTAAAGTATGCCCTATTATATGCGGTTTCAGTTTGCTTTCAGTTTGAGTTTCCTTTCATTTTTCATTGAGGTTTGTTCTGTCCTAGTTCAGTTCTTAGAGTTTTGCTTTTAGTTTCAGTTTTCTTTCATTTTATTTTCTTAGCTATTTCAGCTCTACACTATTCAGTTCTTCTCTGTTTTCTTTTCCATCATGATCTGTTTGCAATTTACGTATCTAGGAGACTACTCTATTGATGAGACTAGTTGCTATTGTTGACTTATTGCTATTGATCTATGACACCAGTGGCACAGTACTATATTTCTGATTTTTTTTTGCTGCAGCTTTTGTAGCTTTGAAGCTATAGCTTTTGTCGGCGATCAAAGGCAAGCAAGTGGGTTGACATCAGCATTCAGTAAAGCTGCAACTCTCATTCAATCCTCGTCTTTTATATGTCCCTTTCATTTAGTTTTGAGTTTTTAGCTTCTAATTATTAGCTTGAAAGTATGTCCAGTTATATGTTGTTTCAGTTTTCTTTCACCTAGTAATTTCATTTTTTTAATTCAAGTAGCAAGTTCAGTAAGCATGGTATAATTGTAATTTGAGTTATTTTATTCCCTTTCATTTTTTTTGTTTTCTTTCAGTTTTTAGCTTCTAAAGTATGTCTGCAGAGTCCGACATGCCCATGCCCAAGCCGATGCCGACCACGTCTCTAGCCTCTCCAGTCGGCTATTTTAAGTGTGCATGATTCTGCTGAGGCAAATAATTTCCGCAAGCTGATGGTACAGATGTTAACGAAAAAACTTTGCTTGAAAGCAGACACAGCGCATAAATTTGTTCCGTGCAAGTCAATATGATTGTTGGGGTTCTCAACTGCTATATTACAGTGCTCAGTAGAAATTTCATGACAAATTGTTACTTGCTTTATAGTACTACCACTGCATGGGTTGTTTGATCAGCTTTTTTGTTTCATTATTTCTTTTATTTTCATTTTTTTTGGAAGTCATAATTCTCTAAATTTTCATTTTCAGGATGCTTGCCACTTGCTCAAAATATAATTTGCTACATACTTTGAAAATAAACTTTGCCACACACAAGGTCATATAGCTTGTCATGTTCTTTTAGTTTTAGTTTACCAAGTTTTAAGATTTTTTTAGTCTCCCTTTCCGTTAAATGATATTTTTTTTAGTCTCCTTTGTAGTTTCAGTTTTTTAACTCGTCCATATATACTTGTAAAGCACTTGCACTTGGCTCTTGATCAATTTCATTAGTAGTGTTGCTCCTCTTACTTGTCCAGGCATGTGGCACTTGGTTAGCTACTTCGCTCTTGGTTAGGCACACTATATAGAATATCCTACTGTTTCTCTTGTCCAGTATCATTTTCAGATGTTTTTCATGTTTTGTGGTTCCTATAATGGTGTTTGTATTTTTTTTTTTGCCCCTAATTAGCAATTAGTCATGTTTTTAGACCGCTGCAATGAGTTGTGTAATAACTTGCCCCCTCGATTGGCGACTTATACAACGTTTGTTCTAAGAATTTGCCCCTTAGGTTTTTACAACTTATCTTGTTTCATCCCATTGCTCTCGTTTTTCTAATAAATGCCCCCACCCCAGCTGGCAACTAGTCATGTTTTCCAATTGTTGCAATGAGTTTTATAATAAATTATGCCCTCATTTAGCAATGGCTTTTATTTTTTATGGTCTTGCAATGATTTGTATAATAATTTACCCCTAGTTTAGCAAGTTGTAGTGTATGTGTGATGGCGGAGTCAACCCTTGTTAGGATTAGGGGTTGCAGCGTGAGTTAGAATCACAGATAGCAATAAGTATTGGGTTCAGGGATTGCAACAAGTATTTGGATTAATGTTGGCAACTTCGATTGGTATTAGGATTTGTAGCATGGGATGAGATTAGGGGTCACAGTTTGGGTTGGATTAGGATTCGAAGCAAGTATTATGATTATGAGTTGTAGCAGTTATTAGGATCAGGCATCGCATACTGGGTTGTATAATAATTTTGCTCCTAGTTGGCAGTTTATGCAGTGTTTATTTTAATAATTTGCCCCCTCAAATTATACAACTATTATTGCATGGCTGTCTCATTTGATATTTTTGTTCCCCGCTTCATAATTTTCTAGTAGCAACTTCAGTATTATATAGCAGTAACTTCTTTAATAATCTCTTAGCATGTATGACACATAAATTGCTACTAAAATAAAATACTTCGAAATATATGCAAGTGGAGTCTAGTTTTGTTCGTCTCGTCAAGTAAAATACATCGGCGTTGACGGAATTAAAAATGGATGCACCAATTAGAAATTATAATGATTTATAGAAAATATTTTGCATTTTTGTGCTTACGTCAGCATGCATACATATAGTAGTGGAAAGAGAGCACAGAGCGGAGGGGGGAGGGAGTGGGTCCGATCCAGCAGCATGTTTAGACGAACACGTGGTCTGGTGCGTATGGGTGGGGTCGCGCAGCGCAACATGCATGTCCAGACGAACACATGGTCTGGTGCGTATGGCTGGGGTCGCGCGATACCCTCGTTCTTGACGACGGGTAGCGCGTTATCCGCGCCCTTGAATGAAAGTCATAAAAAGAACGCAGTCTAACGCGCGACAACGTGGCCCATGAGCTCATGAGCCAGTCTTTGGCGTCAGATATGAGAGCTCGATAAAGTTAGTTTCCAGCGTGAGGGGATGGCATCTTTGGCAGCTATAGGAGATTATGGGGACGGTGGCCGTGACACGACGATAATGGCGGGTGATGGTGACGAAAGACAGCGTTTGGGTGAGGCTAGCGGCGGGGGCGTCATTGGGAAGCTCACCGGCACCATGTGATTAAGGGAGGGAACAGGTGCAGGAGGTGGGTGGCAGGTGAGGCGGCAGGAGCGGCTGACCGTCGGTGGTGGAAAGCCTGGGGCAGGGCGAGGGCGAGGACAATACTGGCGAGGGCATCACGACGGAGTTCATCGGCAATTGTCCTATGGTTTGGGGAGGATGAGATCGAGGAGGCGGCGGGAACCACCAGTTGTGGATAGTGGATGTAATGGGGGGAAGGGGGGTGGTGGAGGAGGCAGGGTTTGCATGGTGAAATAGAGGTCGCTAAGAGAGGGACATTGCGACAGAGAAGAAGACGGATCGCAACCCGTCGCGCGATATCGTTTGTACAAGAAGGCTTCTCCAGTTGAATACAGTGTTAGTTTTCAATGAAATATAATTCTATCAGAACAACATATATAAATTTTGTATGTACAGTCTTGGAACATGTTTGTTTCAGAATATATCAGTTTCACATTGCAAGTCTCGGAAGTCGGAACTCATCATGCCACGAAGCACGGAGGCAAGTAAACAACTAAACATGAAGTCACTGAAACTATCCTAGCGTATTTGGATCAGGGAATGGAACCGTCCGGAGGCATCTGAACCTAAAAGCGCGCCATTTGGTTTGGTGGAGGGAATTAGTCCGTCCACCGGGTCATCCTCCGCCAGCATAAAGGACAAAGGAGTCATGCACTCGTCCGGGTCGAAATGGTCGGATGACTCCATGCCCGACGGGTAGATGTCGGACGTGGTGAGTTCCCTATCCAAAACAGGCTATACATATCCTCACCTTGAGCAGCAGGTTCCAAACTGAATTAGATCTCTCTCTTGCCCGGTATAGCAACGGCTCCATGCAAGACCCGATTACTGAAGAGTACTGATCAACTCTTCCCTTTTTTTTTGGTGGGAAGAGTAGTAAACCTTTCCATTGCAACTACTACGGGTTGACAATAAGCAAAGCATCCATCACACATTGCATAGTTTGACATCATCTTCCTCGTTGACCTGTTACGAATAATGCCAAACGGCTAAACATGTATGCTGCAGTCATTAGCCTGAGAACTCTTGTTTGATCTCGACATTAATTTGGACATGTGGCGAGAATATAAATTCTTATCCTGAAAATGCGCTATAGATACTCGGTACATGTATAGGAGTAGGACTAGGTACCTGCTCCATTATTCTTCAAGAAATGATGATTTCAACTGACTCGATGTCGAAAAATATTGAATTATTTTGTGAATTTTGGTGACATAAAATTAGAAGAAAAAAAATCAAGGTAAGTGATTAAAGGTATAGGAGTGTATGAGTAGAAGGGTACTAAAAGTGCTCCCTCTGTTCCAAGGTTTTGCATGCCAGTGTTTTTAAGTCACACCTCTCTAATTTTAATCAGATTTATAAAAAAACAGGCCAACTATTTACAACAGCAAATTACTTTAAATTTACTAAATCCACGTGGTAATAAGACCTGCTTGTTTGGTACTCCCTCAATCCCAAATTATAAATTATTTTAGCTTTCTTAGAGAGTCAAAGCATCTTAAGTTTGACCAAAATTATAGAAAAAATTATAAAGATTTATGACATCAAATAGTATACTATAAAAATATAATTAATGAAAAATCTAATAATACTTATCTGGTATCATATATATTATTAGTTTCTAATATTAATTTGGTCGAACCTAAAATGTTTTGATCCTCCAAGAAAGTCAAAATGACTTTTGGGATGGAGGGAGTATTGTAGATCTTAATATATTCTTCTGTATACTTAGTAAAAACTTAGTAATTCAATTGTTATTCTCTGCAATTATTGGCTGATTGTTTTGAGTGATGTCAAATTTAAAAGGAATCTCAATATGTCTTGCCAAAAAAGACATGAGAGAGGGGTTTGAGGATCCAGTATACTTTATATTTTGGTACAAATTTTGAACTTTTGGATCCCTTATATTTTAGGACTGAGAGAGCATATCACTAATTAGATTTTGGAACTGAAAAAGTAACGTCCTATGATTAACTCACATTTCAAATAACACGAGGGCTCGACTGGTTGGATGTGGAAGGAGCGGTCATGCATGCACCTAGTCATCTAGATTCAAGTTCTCTTCAACTCAAATTTGGATGTCTATTGAAAAAACACATAAATCCATTTAGTTGGTCCTATTTTTAAGGTAGTGAGCCTAACTGGACTGGTTGATTGCTTGGGAGGTGTGGTCATGTATCCAACCACTCAACCACCTAAGTTTGAGTCATTGAACTTGAATTTGGATGCCATCGTTCTTGTTATGTTGGTCTCATTTTTCGTTTAAAAGAGTAAAATTTCTTACATTTACTGACGTTCAGACTTATGTTTACCTCTTTTGAGAATGGATATTTTAATCCTTGTCTATTATAAAGGAATTATAGTACATTATTAGGAGAATATTACAAGAGCAGAATGTGTACCTGATTACAGATTCAAGGAGACCAGAATGTAATGTACATGCATGCCACTAGACTAGCTGTGTGAACTTATTACCAAGTTTAGAGCAAGTGAACTTATTACTAAGTTAGAGCAAGATTAATAATATAGGCGGCTGTTAGCTCTAAAATCTTTGCAGTGTATCTTCCAGCCCACCTGCATAACAGTTAGCTCTTCATTATTAATATTCGTTGGAAATGTAAGTGCCCTTAATTAATATATACATTGCCTACCTCAGTTTTTCCAGCAAGAGCATCTTGATTCTTCTCATCTCGAGCTTATGATTTTCGGCACCTATTACTACCATACCCTTTCAATTAGCATGACTCTCAATCTCTTAAGAATGAATCGCAACTAAAAAACTATTGGTTAGATATTAGATCAACAATTTATGCCCGTTCCTTAAAATTTTCATGTTGTGTTACTTGCACTAGATGTACTCAGGGGAAATGACAGTTTTGCCAAAAAAAAAAAAGAAGAAGGAAAAAAAAAAGATGCATGCAAATAGAACACACGGGTCAGATTTCACGAATACAAATAACGCCTTTCATGTAATCCTAAACTAGTTTCGGCTCGCTGTTCAACTGGAAGGGCAAAGAAGCCCCTACAGGAGTTTATTAGAAAAAAAGAGGTACAACAGAGATACAAGAAAAAAAAAAAAAAAAAACGGAAGACAAGAAAAAAAAACAAAGAACAAAAAACAAAGAACAGAAGACAAGAAAAAAACTAAGAAACTAAGGAAAAGACATCAAGAAAGATGAAAAGAAACGAAAAAAATGAGAAAGGACAAGCAGGCTACAGCAGATTCTGTATCCATAGATCAAAAGTGACTGACAGCCTGGCCTTAACCCGTAGGAAAAGGATTCTTATTTCTTTATCAAAGATCTCCTTGATTCTGACCAATGAGGGTGGAATTCCTTGGAAAATGAGGTCGTTTCTTATGTTCCAGATGGACCAGCACATCAGGATGGCTACTACCATGAAGAACGAAGGATTTGCTTGCAGCCGGACTGGCCACAATGTAAGAAAACACCGATGCCGAAAGAAGAGAGAGAGGGTCCGGGCATCGGATCATCACACTGCAGGACCGGTGCCAACTTCAAATTTTTCCGGCATCGTGGCAAGTAGATGACTCGGTGCTTGGCAACTAAAAAATGATTTTTGAAGCGGCTGTTGAACACTCAAAATCAATCACGGGTATGAATGAGTGGTGGTTCTCTGACAAGCCTGACAACCCACGTGCACATGACTCGATGCTAAACATTGTGCGGCATGAAAAATTCCTCGTTTAGTTACACGCAAGTTTCACTGAAAGTTGCAAGTTTTTCCACTCTCTCTCCATCACATCAATTTCTATCCATATATATGGAGCATTAAATGTTAGTGAAAAAAATAACTAATTACACAGTTGTGTTGTAAATAACGAGACGAATCTTTTAATCCTAGTTAGACCACGATTGGACAATATTTACCAAATACAAACGAAATGCTACAGTTGCAACTTTTTCCAGCCTTTTGCATCTAAACGCGGCCCAAGCATCGATGCTAGTAGCATGCACATTTAATTTTCTGGCATCGGCAACATTGTGGGTAGTCGCTGAAAGAGATCTGCCTGATTCTGCATGTTGATTCCAATCATGTCCCAGCACTGAAATGCAAAGGGACAGTTCACAAAGATTGTTCATATAACGAGAATTTGGAAGCAGCACTCACACGCATTTTAATTTTAAGTGGTCGTAGGATGACATGGAAGCACGTATTTGGCGGCATCCGACGTCATCAGGAAGTGGGACATGCTGTTTCCGTAGGACTGTGTGGGTTCCCGTCCAACGCCCCTAGCTCTTGTGCGGTGGTGCACGTCACCATCGATTTCTTCCTCATCATCTCCTTATTACCTGCTTTTCTATTATATTGCAAGACAGCGTTCATCTATGGACAAACTTTTCCTGCAGAACAGTACAATCGGCTCAAAATATTTCTATGCTAGCTTTTGGCCGAAGGTGTTGGTGCGTAATATTGTCTAAGCAGCATGAACGAACTCGACCCAAAGTTGATAAGAGTCCGATCCCTTTGCATTGATTAAGCGGAACAAGAGACTTGATAGGAACAGATTTGGTTTCTACCTAAATGATGCACATGAAAGTTATTTTGCTAATCTCCAAAATCCGTAAATACCTCAAATAAATATGAGCCACTGTTTTTTTAGATTTTATGAATTACTTGATAAATTTAAAATAGAAAAAAAAAACAAAAACAACCCCTACGCATGCTCCCTAATTAATGAGCGAGCGGTTCGGCTGGCGTTAGGTGCATGACACGTTATTACAGTATATTATCCACTCAAGTTACCCACACTCGTCGTCTAGCACGCTATCAGATGCAGATGATATACATCACGTGTAACACCCTAGCACGGTAGGCAAATCATGCTAACAGGCCATCGATACTTATAATGTTGCATACATATCTACACACATTATTAATTATAATGTACCTTGACACGCTATCGACTGACGCATATGTTAGTATTAACCGCGAGAACACTCGCTAACCACTACGTTGCAGGCTAATCACATACACACGCTAAACACGTACACAGTAGCGACAGCTAGCTCTTTACTAGATCAAGGGTGATTTAAAAAAAAATTCCGGCAGACTGCTGAGCCCTTTTGCATTTATATTACATGATGACAGAGTTGATCCATGCACAACTTCTCTTGCAGAACAGTACAATCGGCTCAAATATTTCTATGCTAGCTTTTGGCCGAAGGTGGTGGTGCCTAATGTTGTCTAAGCAGCACACAACGTAATCGATCCAAAGTTGATAAGAGCCTTGATCGATTAACCCGAACAAGGAGACTTGATATATACGAATAGGTTCGGTTTCTACCTAAATGATGCAAATGAAAGTTATTTTGCCAAACTTCAAATCCCCAAATACCTTACCAAAGTTTTGGCTAAATTTTGATTTGAGAATATATAGTTTCAAATAAGGCGGTTCTCTAACTATATTTTTCCATCCAACAAAAGTTCAGTTGATTATGGGGTTTGATGCCTCAGAACTCATTTACAATGACTTAATCTAGGTTTTTTAATAATCTATATCTATTAGTCAAAACTAATATACTCTTTCTACCGAGGTAATATCTCAAATAAATATGAACTGTTGATTTTTTAGATTTTACGAATTAATTAATAAATTAAAAATAGAAAAAAAATGCTCTATGCATTTCCCTAATGAGCGGGTGGGCTAGCGTTAGGTGCACAACATGTTATATGCGTCAAAAGGCTTATCCGATCCAAAAGTTACAGATAGTAAAACGTCATCTGCACTAATTAACATGTTATCCACTCAAGTTATCCACACTCATCGAACATGCTTCTAACATACTCCCTCTGTCCCATGAAGTTTGTCACTTGAAAACTATGTCTGTGAGGGAGACACAGTTTTTTAACGACAAAGTCCATGGGACAGAGGGAGTACTCAAGTTACCCACAAATATAATGCACTATCAGATGCAGATCATGTACATGTAATCACGTATGACACCCTAACATATATGCAAATCATGTCTATGAACAACCGCGTTGACCATTTAATTTGGTCAGTACAGATCAGTACCTTCCCTCCATGTTGGTCATAGTTCGAGTCTCAAAGGACTCACTCCCGTAGCTTTGGCCACAGCTACTGGAAGGAAAAAAAAAACTTGCTCATTTGTCCCACATCCAAAGCACAGTCTATAGCCATGGAGCTGCTTATTTGTCGCTATATAAGGGTGGGATAGGTGTTTGGGGATTTATCGATCTGCATAAAAAGATATTCTTCTTAAGCCAGAATATCAAGAGTTGTCTAGCCACCGAGGATCGAGTTTTTTGTATGCTAACAGGCCGCCAAAACTTATAAAACATTAATATGTTATATGCATATGTTGCACACGTTGTCCACACACATTAATTAATTACTAGTCCATCAACCTGTGCAACGCACGGATCTTTATTTGTTTTTATACGTAGATAAAGATTGTGCTATTAGCATATTTCATGAAGCTTGGTTGTGGTTTAGCACTTGATTGTAGAAAGAGAATCTTATGTGAAACAGGCAAGTTATTCTCAATACACAAATAAATTATAGGAAAGACACATTCTCTACCCATGTTTCAAATCATAATAATTTACTATTTAACACAATAAACATTAAAATAAAATTATGCGATTGTGACCTGTCTATTAATTCCAATGCATCTGCAAGCATCACGTTGTTATCGTAGTATAAGTATGCTTCTGCTCATGCCTTGTATTTTCTCCTTTTTGTGTCTGAGTTTGGGTGCTGCTGGATATCATATATGAGTGTGCAGCGGCTGTTTTGGTATTCAACTATGTACAAATGTTCATTAGAAGTTCTTGATTCTCCTAGAAATTGAGAATTTGTCTTTTTTATCCATACCTGAAATTATTTTCCCAAAATATATGGTATCTTTTATATTTAACATGAATATATGCATCTTTTTTGTCTAAACTCCACTGCACTAATATCATTTTTTTTTATAAAGGGTGCATTTTAAACTCAAGATAATTACATCAAATTGATAAAACAATCTTGAGATCACTTCCGACCTTTGCATTGAAGAAGCATGCGACGTATAAAAGCACTAATATTAGTTATGTCCAATGATTATATATGATCTTCTATTTCCTTAATGTTTTTGTATGTGAACAATAATACAAATAGATTGGAGAATTTTACACTTTGACGTGTTGATATGGCACCTTGGTAGCTGTTTATCTTGATCATGTTGCACCCTTGTAATAGTGAAATTATTATGCTTTGGTCCTTGCCAGCACTTGATCAAATATTTGGTTAAAAAAGTCAAACAAACTATAATTTAAAATAGAGTGAGTATATATAGGCTGCCGGTATGTATATCTTATTTATTGGTGTTGGTAGATTGCCTCTAATATTTATTGATATATTATGTACCGTTGTATCTAAATTATTTAGTACTCAAGGCATGATATTTTTGACAAACCTTTCTTTCATTCTAAATTAGAAGTTTGCTATGATTTCTCTCAGACGCATAGGTTTTATTATATACTAACTCCATCCCAAATTATAAGTTTTTTCAAGAATTTTGAAGAGTCAAAACATCTCAAGTTTGACTGAATTTTTATAATAAAATCATAAATTTTTTTAGCAAATAAGTATTAGATTTTTGGCGAAATTAATTATATTTTTACAACATACCTATTTGATGTCATAAATTTTGGTAATTTTCTCTATAATTTTGGTCAAATTTAAGATGTTTTGACTCTCTAAAATTTTTAGAATGACTTACAATTTGAGATGAAGGGAGTATTTAGATATGGTCTATATATGCCTCAAGTAGATATCACTTAAGAAAATGCAAATTACAATCTACTATTCGACTACTCGTACTAACAAAGCAGAGAGAGAAGTACAGATATTAGATCAGGCAACCTAGTACTGGAGTGAAAAGACACAGCGATGAGAGGAGCTTACTTGAGATTGCAGGCCTCAGCACCGGGATACTTGTCGGAGTCTGTACTGGAGCTCGATGGCGGCAAGGGATCGGATTTTAGGTTCGCCAAGAAGGGCAGCCGGGAGAGGCCGAATGCTGATACCGAAGGGAGAAGTGTCGAGGTCCATCTCATCTAATTCTCTCGCTGGAGGAGACCAGAGCACCGGAGCCCGCCACCTCGCCACATGCCACTAATATTTATTTGTTGGGCCGGATTAGACCATATCTTCCAAGGTTTACATGGTTATCGATCGATATAGATTTTTTTGGCGGGTCATTGGTGGCAATAGCCTATAGATTTTTGAGGATCCTGAATCACGTTTATTAGTGTTTTAGATATTCTATTAACAAACCTTGAACGACATGTGGCCGTATCTAATTTTTTTTATTAATAAAAATCATGAATATCTTAGATATTCTATTAATTATAAGCCTAATGTGTGAACGTGGGTAGGCACAGCATTTTCCGCACAATGAAAGCGTTTTTCTCCAAAGCAATTAGTTTTTTGGCTACTTTTTTTAATATATCATGGCAAAGGTGGGTAATTTTATAGGAAAAAATAGATCCAATGGTTGTGGATAGTTGGGTGTTTCGAATTGTTGGTTGGATGTTTCTGATCAACGTGAGAATTTCTAGTATTTATCTTTTTTTTCTTAGCGTGTCTGGTGAGGATTAACGTGGAGCCTGCATTGGGGCCTCTAATTAGTAATAGTAAGATACTGTACCTTGACACGCTATCCAGACACATTATCTGACAAAGCAACAAGAAGACGAACTTGATCAAAAGTTGATAGTAACCCGATCGATCCATTTGCCTTTGATTAATCGGAACAAGACACTTGATAGGAATAGGTTTGGTTTCTACCTAAATGATGCACATGAAAGTTACTTTGCCAAACTTCAATCCTCAAATACCTTACAAAGTTGTGGCTAAATTTAGATTTGAGAATAAAGTATAGTGTCCAATAAGGCGGTTGTCTAACTAATTCTTTTTCCATCTAACAAAAGTTCAGTTAATTGTTAAATGGGGGTTGACGCCTCGGAACTCATTTCATGAAATAATCCAGGTTTTGTTAATATTTTCCACTCACGCAGATGTTAGTATTAGCCAACTACACACACGCTAACAACTACTACTACTTTGCAGGCTAATCACGTACGTGCTAATCATACTAACCACATACGTACACAGTAGCGACAGTTAGCTCTTTATTAGATCACAAGGGGCATTCAAAAAAAAAAAAAATCCGGCAGACTGCTGAACCCCTTTTGTGTGTTCTCCCCACCATCCTGGCCTTGCCGCCGGGCCTCTATATATAGCGCCCCGGTCTCACCACATCTATCGCTCCACACAAACTCGACCGATCCTCTCAGCTGATCGCTCACTCTTGCAGCTCGATCAGTCTTAGCTCCAGGTTCAAGCTAAGCTAGCCGCCAACTAGCCACTCCTTTGAATTCGTGTAGTCATCATCAGCAACCTCCTGATTGTCACCAATGGCCACTCCCGGGGTACCAGTACCACCACCAGATGGCACTGGGAGTGTCGTGGAAATCCTGGATCCTTCGGGCACGCTGGACGACATCCTGTTCCAGATCGACGGGGCTGCCCCCGCCCAGGCGGTGGCAGAGCCAGCCGTCACTGTTGAGCCCGAGGCTGCTGCCGCGGAGCCGGTGGCGGAACCTGCTGCCGAGGAGCCCGCCGCGGCCAGCGAGTGAGATCGTGCCACTGCTCAGGCAGCGGCAGCCAGGGGCCTTCTCGGGCTATCGCTTGTAGTATCCGTTATGGTGTGGACTTAAATAAAGTGTGGTGGTGGTGATGGACCCCGGTGCCAGTGGCGCTGTGCCCCATGCCTGCTGTCGCTGCAGCTTGTTGTGTCTCGTGTTGGTTCCTGTTCTCTGTCTACCTATTTCTATATGTTCTCATGTATGGCAATTTGGGTTTGTTTGGTTACGTTTCGCTGCACAACGTGAATGGAATACCTAATATTACACAGGTTTCGTTTGGTTTGCTTTGGGAATTGAGCGGCCAGGCCTGAGGCTCTCAGCGCCTTGCTCGTCTGCTATGCCCGGACCCCGGTGATTGCTCTCTCCGCTCGCCCATGAATGAGCCTTGGCTCCGTTGCTTGCTCCTGCTGTCCTGCATCATGCCGCAGCTGCTCCCTTCTGTTCGCCTTGTTGTTGCAGGCAGGTGAAGCTCCGCCGGCGACAAGCGGAGGATCGAGACCCTCGTAATGTTGGCCTGCCGCTAGGCGCCGCGAGCGCGCGGCCGTGGTGGGGTCATCGGGATAGTCCTGCCGGTGCCGGCTAGCTCCGCCGTGACCTCGATTCAGCGGACTGCGACCGTGTGGATCATGTGGATCATGTGAGCTCGCCGTGATCCCCTCGCGCGCTCTCTCTCCCCTCACAGCCGTCGCCGTCGCCGCCGCCGCCGCCGCCCCTCGGGCGCGCGCCACCCCTTCCCTCCCTCCCTCCTCTTCCAATCCACTAGCCCCAATCCACCCTCCCCGCTGCGTGTGTGTGTTACATTAACTAATTCTATGTTTAAAAGTATTGATATTTATAGTACACAATTACTTAGTATCATCGGAAACATTTTTATATTTATCTTTTCAATAATTTTATTTAAAGATATAAATATTATACGTATTTTCTATAGATCAAATTAAACTTTTGACACAAACATCTAAAACTTTAGGAACAGAGGAAGTAGTTATTCGTCGGCAAACCTACAAAGCTTTAAAGCAGCCAGCAGTGCAGAATGCCGGATGCCCGCCGGATGCACCCTAGTAGAAGCTCCGGTTCCCGTAGGACTGTGAGTGGGGTCCCGTCCATTGCCCCTAGCTCTGGTGTAGTGATGCACGTCACCGTGGAGTTCTTCCTGTCACCTTCCCTGTCATCTCTTTTTTTTTTTTAAACAGAGGTAAACCTGGCTTTTATAGAAAACTCATCCCTATCATCTCCTTACTTTTCACTATTACTATAATGCAAGACAGTTGATCCATGAACAACTTCTCCTGCAGAACAGTACAATCGGCTCAAATATTCCTATACTAGCTTTGGGCCGAAGGTGGTGGTGCCTAATGTTGTCTAAGCAGCACAGCGAGATCGACCCAAAGTTGATAAGAGTCTGATCCATTTGCATGACTAACCAGAGAACAAGACATGTGATAGGAATATGTTTGGTTTGATTTCTACCTAAGTGGTGTGCATGAAAGTTATTTTGCCAAAGTCCAAATCCCCAAATACATTATTAAAGTTTTGGCTAAATTTAGATTTGAGAATAAAGTATAGTGTTAAATAAGGCGGTGTCTAATCAATATTTTTTCCATCAAACAAAAGTTCAGTTGATTGTTAAATGGGGGGTTGACGACTTAGAACTCATTTAATGAACTAATCTGAACCAATCCATGCCTTTTTAAATAATCTATATCTATCGATCAATGCTAACATACTCCTTTTATCTAGGATAATATCTCAAATAAATCTAGACTGTTGATTTTTCAAATATTAATTATGAACTACTTAATAAATTAAAAGATAGAAAAAACAAAAATAACCCCTCCGCACCCCTAATGAGCGGGCAGGCTGCTGTCAGGCACACGACACTTTATATGTGCGTCAAAAGGCTTACCTGATCTAAAAAGTTACAAAAAGTTATCTGCTGTACTAAAATGTTGTCCACTCAAGTTACCCACACTCATCTCACACGCTATTAGATGCATCATGTACATTTATTAATCACGTATCACACTCTAACACCGTATGCAAACCATGCTAATAGGCCACCAAAACTTATAAAACAGTAGTATGTTACATGCATATGTTGCACACATTGTCCACACACATTATTAATTATACTGTACCTTTACACGCTATCCACGCATGCATATGTTACTATTAGCCAAGTACACAGGCTAAACCACTACGTTGCAGGCCAATCACGTACGCACGCTAATCACGCTAAATACGTACACACCCTAGCGACAGCACCTCTTTATTAGATCAAGGTGGGTTTAAAAAAAAATCGCCAGACTGCTGAGCCCTTTTGTGTGTGTTCTCCCCCACCATTCTTGCCTTGTCGCCGGGCCTCTATATATAGCACCCTGATCTAACCATCAATTCACACAAACTCGATCGATCCATCCCACTAGTCTCAGCTAGCTCACTCTTGCAGCTCCATCAGTCTTAGCTAGCTAGCCAACTAGCCACTCCTTCGTGTATACTAGTAGTCATCCGCCTCCTGATCGTCACCAATGGCCAATCTTCCCTCAGACGACGTGGTGGAAATCATTGAAGTGCCCGTGGTGGAGGAGCGGGACCTCTTCATCGAAGAGACTGCCCCCGCCGAGGCCACCACGGTGGCAGGGCCAGCTGCCCCTGCTGAGCCGGTGGTGGCACCTGCTGTTCCTGGTACCGAGGATCCCACTGCGGCAAGCGCGTGAGGTCGCGCGCAGGCAGCGGGCAGCGGCGGCTAGGGGCCTTCTCGGGCTGTCGCGTGGTCTGTCCGGTGTGGTCTTCGAGTGACGTGTGCTAAATAAGTGTGGTCGCGGTGCCCATATGCCCCATGCCTGCTGCCACTGCAGCTGTGTGTCGTGTTGGTTTCCCTTCTCTGTCTATCTTTTCTCATGTGTGGCAGTTTGGGTCTGGTCTGGGTATCAAGCATGTTTCGTCTTGTTTGGTTCCTGTTCTCAGTCTATCTATGGTTATGAATATATGATCTTCTTGGCTCTCCAGTTGTCCATCGGCATACCTGCAAAGCTTTGCAGCAGCCAGCACTAGCTGTGCAGGACGCCGGATCCACCCTAGGAGTAGGAGCAGAACATTCTGCCACACCATCATATGGCGTCATGCATGTCATCATGCCGGGTCCTTGTCTCCTTGATCTCATCAGTAGTACTCCCTCTCCCTCCGTCCCAAATTATCCGCCGTTTTCGGTTTATTTCATGCCACAAGTTTAACTCGATTTATAGAAAATACATATAATATTTATATCTCCAAATAAACTTGTTAAAAAACTAGATTTAAAGATCTTTCCATCAATACTAATTATGATACTAATTGATGATATATTTATTATTTATAAAAAATTTTCGATATTTGTTTTTATCGGGAAGTCGAAAAGCGATAGATATTTTGGAACAAAGGGAGTACGTCTCAATGGCGCATCTCTATGATAGGACGCTCATGGTGATCCGCCAGAACTAGCGACTAGTGAACCGACCTGTTCTTTGTTCTTCGCGATCGGCAGGCAGGAAAAAACAAGTTACAAACGTTTGAGTAAAGTAGAGGTCCTAGCGAGAAGCACGCGACACAACCCCCGCCACCGAAACTTGGCTTACAATATGCATGCATGTATGCGGGCCGAGAATTTTGCGCTGACCATAGATAGTAGAGACAACATAATTAAGCGCTAGCTAAAGTAGAGAAACCTACCTGCGACCACGTCATACTCTTCAACCTCATTTAAGACAGATTGTTTGGGTACGGTGATGTCTGCATCCTTGCCGAAGACCCTGTCGTTTCGCTCCTCCCAAGTGTACCACGCAACAACGATGATGAGGCAGTCAAATAAATGCCGGTGTGCTCGCCTGATCAAGCCTAGCTTGCCCTCTGTCGGAGCCACCATTCACCCAAATCGTCATCGCGTTCCGGCATGAGCACAACTGCACAAGGAGGCCGAGTGGATGAAGCAGCAAATGCCAGAGCTGTATCGGTCGAGAACACACAGCCAATTGCCAGGTGAGAAGCTGTCTCGATCGAAAGCCTGGTCACAAATTAAGGGCGCATGCGTCCGATCGAATCCTCAGACCGTCGTGGCGTTTCCGGCGATCAGCAGTCCATGCAAAGCCAGTCATAAGAAGAACTTTAGCAAGCAATGCCAACGATCCGACAAAGAAGACGAAGCGGTCCGACTGCGTGCGTAGGCTGGAGGTGAACCTCACACAGGAACTCCCAAACAAGCAGGTATTCGCAAAGAACCTTAGTCGTTAGAGCAACAGCTGTATCACCACGGACCCAGCGGCTTTGACGCAAATAAAGCATCCTTGGCCGTGCGACGACGGCCCGTTCTTGAGATTGTTGGGGAAAGGCGCAAGCCGGCAGGGAAACGCCTGCAGCAACACGGCGATCTACATTGGTCACGTGACCCGACGCGCCGGCAAAAAAGTTGCAGAATCTCCTTGATGGAGTACAATGCAAATCCTCTGCTGATGGCGCGACCAGGACTACCAAGTCGGTCGTCCGCATATAGGGACGCTCTGTGCGTGATCGACGTGCCGGGTAGTGGACTGGAGTTAGAATGTGACGACGATCGGTTTCCAATTAAGGTCAGTGAATTCAGGACTTCCATAACGATAATCACAAAAAGCATCGACGAGTGGCGGGTGGCCGCGGCGGGTGCCCGGGGAGACGTGGTCGCGGAGGAACGCGAGCCCGTCGGGGGCAGGTCTATGCGCGGCACTGCGGAGGCGGAGGCGGCGGCGGCGTTGTCGTCCACAGCCGGACACGGGCGGAGGCGGTTCTGGGGGTAGGCGTCGGGTTAAGCAGCTTGGGCCGGTGGACCGTGGACGTGCCCGATTTTTGGGATTTGTTGGGCTTGAAGTAGCCTATGACCCGGGGCTTTGTTGTACGTCCACTGTAAATTGCTGATTGGGCCTTCCTTTTGCTAATCTCCATGGTAGAACAAGGCTTGCTGTTAAAAAAAAACTAAAAAAAGAAGGCTTCAAAAGGGAGGGAAAGAAGGCTTCTCCAGTGAGTACTCTCATTCCACTCAAAAGGCTGAGTACGCTCATAATTTTCAATAAATAAAATATATTCTGTCCGAACAGCATATATGAATTCTGTAAGTACAATCCCTAAACATGCTTGTAACAGAATATATCAGTTTCATATTGCAAGTCTCATATAGCTCAACATGTAGGGAAGAACAGAGGCGAGATCTTATTCGCTTCAGCTTATCATCCGGTGTTTCAGCCGTTACAACATTTTTTTATTCTCATAAAAAATCAACCGTTTTAGCTTATCAGTTGGCTTATAGGTCATCGTACATCGCGCTCGCCGCCGCCGCCGCTCACGCCTTCGCCGCTGCTGCCGCCTCCGCCGCCGATCACACCCTCGCAGCTAACTCCGCCATGATCTTCGCTAATTACTCAGCTGATTGTCACCGTTCCGGTCAAACCGTTTCAATCTGCTCGTCGGATCTTGATTTCTCTGTCGATTAATCTTGGAGGATTATTCGTGTCCTCCATCATGCAGATTATTTGTGTCACGGGTTTAAACTCCTCCAAGATTAATCGACGTCCACATCACGGGTTCAAACTCCTCCAAGATTACCCGTGAGAAGGCCCTTGCAGCTAACTCCGCCACATATCTTCGGATCCTCCATCATGCAGGATTATTCGTGTCAAAGGCTTCACCGCACGCATCCCGCGCCGCCCTGGACGTGCATGACGCTTTCCCGCCTGGCACACTCGCGATGTTTTGGGTCCCATCCACCACCTCTATCTCTGTTGGCTCTGGTGCCACATCACTGTCGTATTCTGGGTCATATGGCCACCAGTTATATTGGATGTTGGGCGTGGGCTCTCTTACTTAGAAAGGCAAAGAGCTTAAACGACTAATTTTTTTGAGAGAAAAATACTGTTCTAGCTGCTGTTAAGTTGACTGATAAGCTATGACGAACAGGACAAAAATCTTTTATCACCTTCCTTCCGTATCATCTCCACATGAAAACAACACTATCTCCAGGTGAAAACGACGAGTACGAAAATATGTCAATGGCCGGGCTTGCTTGGAACATGGAAGACGACGCGTACGAATAAGCTATCGTGACCCCTCGTAAAATCTTGCCAAAATCCCATGAAAGGAAAGCTGCCCACCTCTATCATTCTCTGCTTCCATCGCCACCGTGCTGTAGCTCTAGCTGATGATCGAGGCTCCGTATGAAAGGTAGGAATTTTGTTGAACGATAAGAACCGGAATCATTTTGCGCAAAGCTTGTGAATGAAGATCAAAATATTCGTCCTAACGTATAGAACTTCAAAGAAAGCTGGAGAAAAATAAAGAAAGTTCATATTAGAAATGAAACTGGACTTGGCTTGCCATCGATGACATCAAAAGCATTTTTTGCCTAATGCTTTTAGTTGTAGTGGACCGGCCTTGAGCTAGCTGCCATGTCATGGCTGATTTTTCGGCGGCGATGAGCTAGCTATGCAACTTCACTGAAGCGATAATGAGGTATTTTGCACAAAACTTGTGAATGAAGATCAAAATATTCTAACGTGTACAGAACTTGAATTCTTGAAAGAAAGCTGGAGAAAAATAAGAAAGGTCATACAGAAATGAAACTGATCTTTGGCTTGCAACCGATGACAATATCAGAAGCATTTTTGGCCTAATGCTCGTAGTTGTAGCGGACCGGCCTTGAGCTAGCTGCCATCCATGCAAGGCTGATTTTTCGGCAGCGATGAGCTAGCTATGCTAATTCACATTGCGGTGTACGTGTATCACAAGTCTGACCTCGCTGTCTCCCTGATGACATCCTTTACCTGCCTTTTCAATTATATTTCGAGACAGTTGATCCATGGACAGCGACTCCCGCGGGAGGGGCTACGCGTGATTATTATCGTGTATGCGTGGTTAGCCTGTGTAGTGGTTAGCATGTGTGTGTACCCTAATTAAATAAAAAAAAAAATTATATGTACAAAGTTATAATTTGCAAACACAATGGAACGAACTAACTTATAACCTATACCAAAATTTGCAAACATAAAAGTAATTCACGACTGAAGCAACGGATTCTTATACTTAATACCCAAACTCAGAAACACAAAAAGTAATGAAACACTCTTATGTACAAAATTATCAAACACAACTTGTGTACATAAGTTATTCCATACAACTTGTGTATATAAGTTAATCAATGTAACTTGTGTGTATAAGTTAGAAGTTATAAGTTAATATATTGCTATTAGAATTTTTTTTAAAATATATGTAAGTGGGATCTAGTTGTGTCTATTTCGTCACGTAGATCACACAGGTGCACGCAAATGGTAATAAAAATAGATGCACTATTTGGAAGATATAGTATTCTTAAAAAAATAAATATTTTGTTTTTCTTCAAACCTGCGTCAGCACTTACATTAGTGCACAGGGAGCTAGAGAAGCCATGATTCATCGTTCGCTGTATACGAATTGGGTGAACGACGGTCCAAATTGGGATAGGGTTCAGAATTCTCACCATTTCATGGGTTCCGAGGACAAAGCTATGCCACGACGGGTTTTAAGGCCTTGTTTTGCATGACTTAAATATCTATTTCTAATCACTGCGGTTTTGAGGGAATTGAAGTGTATTTTAGTTCAAAATACACCTCAATCCCCAAAACCGTAGGAATTAGGAATGTATTTAAAGTGCAGCCAAACAAAGGTCTAATTGTGTTCTCCATCCCCGCCCGTTCTAGCCTCGCTGCCGGCCGGGCGGCCGGGCCTCTATATAAAGCGCCCCGGTCTCACAACATTGCTTCAAAAAAAACTCCATCCATCCATCCCACTCTCAGCTGATCGCTAACCCTTGCGACTCGATCAGTCTTAGCTAGCCAACTAGCCACTCCTTCCGTCGCGTACTTCTGATCGTCAGGATGTCCGAGTGGGTACATCTCGAAGTAGGAGCAGGGGCAGTAGTGGAGATTCCGGAAGTCGCGGCGGATACCAAGGTGGACGTCTTTGCCATCGACGTGGCTGCCTCCGCCAAGGCCAAGGTGCAAGAGCCCGAGCCCGAGCCTGCCGCCGCGAAGCCGGAGGCGGCCCCTGCTCCTGCTCCTGCCCCTGCTCCTGCTGCCGAGGAGGCCAGCGAGTGAGGTCGTGCCCGTGCGCAGGCAGGCAGTGGCGGCCAGGGGATCGGAGGGAGATCGGCCTCGCGTGCGCGTGGCGTATTCTTGTGCTGTCGCGGCGTGGACTGTCCGCTGCGGACTGCGAGTGACGTGGGCTAAATAAGAGTCCGTTTGTGGGATGGTGGTGGCGGCAGTGGGGCCCGGTGTCAGTGCCGCGGTGCCCCATGCCTGCCGCTGCAGCTAGCTTGTTGCGTCATGTTGATTCCTGTTCTCTGTATGTCTATCTTTTGTCATCATGCAGTACTATGGCAGTTTGGGCAAGCATGTTCCGTCGTCTTTGGTTAGGTTTCGCTGCATGCGTTGGGTTTATGAATATGATCTTGGGACACGGATTTTTTGCCCTCGAGAGCATGTGCTCCCCCACATGCAGCCATCGGATAGAGCTTCGAGATTTGGGCCACCGTCTACAGCCCTTTGTATTTCAACCGTATTTTGTCTTTGACAGATTTATTTTGGACAACGTATTTTTTCTCTTCTGACACAGTCAGTACCTTTTCTGCAGTCCCTTTCTCAGATTCAATCCCCGCCTCTGCCATACCATTGCCTGCCTCGAACTCCCTGCCTGAACCCTCGCCGTGCACGGCTCATCCTCGCCGCGCCGCCGTGCCATCTTGCCGCGCAGCCGCGGGAAGGTGCACCTAACAGCGCCGCCGCACAACCTCGCCATAACCACCTTGCTGGCGGTGACCTTTGCCAGCCGCCGCGCCGCCGCTCCATCTCGCCGAGCCGCCGCGCCGCCGCTCCATCTCGCCGCGTCGTCAGCACACCGTATCAGCCACCTCCAGCTCGCAGCCAACCCGTGTCTCCTAGCCTCAGGTTGGTCTTATTCTCTCCTTTGTTTCTCTCATGGCATTCTAAAGTTCCCCATTTCTTTTTTTTCTAAGAACGGCGATGAAGATGTCCTTATCACGCTCCCTTTCTTTTTGTACCCTTCATTTCTTCTATTAATTCGTATTTCTTCATCACTTTCTTATCTGCTCATCTCTCCACAGGCAGTCGCACCCTTGATTTAGCATCTATTATTGTCTTCTTATCCCCTTACAGGTCATAACATCTGCTACTCGATCTAGTTTTCCAGGTACAACTTTTTTTTTTTGTTTAGTTAAATCCTTAACTAACTTTTTTTTTATCCTTTTGTTCTTGTGTATTCCTTTCTAGTAGATCTGTGTCTTTGCATTTTGTCATGACCTTTTTGTTATTTGTACGGGTCATTAAGTAGGCAATCTCCTTCCTTATACATTTAATTTAACTTTGTTTACCTGTTTTCGCTATTTGCAAACTGATTTGACTGCTACCGTTTGTTCTAGCTCTTTGCAACCATATTCCAGTAATTATTTGATCCAATTAGATTTAATTTCATAGCTTAATGTGGACATTGTATTCTGCTGTACTTTTTTTTTTTAGATTAAGGTCAAATTCTAAAGATAGATTTCATGAAGCCAGTTATGCCTGTCCATCCATTTAATACTATTTACCAGTTAACTCTTGTTTATTAGTATTATTATTATTTAATTCATAACTCGTCTTGTTTGTGCCTGAAACAGTTATGAAACCAGTCATGCACTAAAACAGTCTTTTTAACTAAAAATTCAGTCTTGTGAATGCACCAATATGGAAATAGCAGAGTGTGTGATAAGAAGTACACTTTTTAGAGCCGTCTTGAAAAAAAAATGTTGTTCGAGCCTTCTTGAAAAATTGGCCTTACCTAACTTGGCACTGTACTGGTGTTTGGTATGTATTATTTTAGATAGAAGAGTTTTTATCGGTGGATAGTATTTTAGAGCAGAGTTTGTTTATGGACTGAAATGGCAGCAGGCTAGGAAGTACATTTTGTAAATGTGTTTCTTTGCTCCATAGTTTCTTTTAGAGAAGAAACGGTAGCATGCGAGGAACTAGATATTTTCTTGCAATTTTTTTATTAATCTGCATCTTACAGTAAAGCTGGTTCTAAGTTTTTCATTTTGCTCACCATTCTACTATATGAAGTAGCCATTTCCTATGACAATGAAATTTTTATCTTAATTATACATATGTTTTTTAACTGACACAGTTTTATAAGCCTAGTATATGCATCTGTATGTTTTATCCTAAAAATGCTGAAGCCAAGAATTCTTAGCTTCTTTTGTTTTTTATCCTAATTGATTTGAAATCCCCTCATATTATTGCGTCTTCACGGAACTCCTAACAATGGTTAACCACTCTAGCTATTCTATGCCTATGGCTTAGTTTTGCACGGTCTAATGGAATCTTAGAGATGCCCTGCAGCCAGCTCAGAATATGCAGGTCGAAGGAGCAAGATGCCTGCATATGATGAAGAGGGCAGCAAAGAATTAAAAAAACTTTAGTATCAACTTGAATTTCTACTGCTGGTACTTCAATTAATTTGTATAACTTTCTTATTTCTGTCTGAGTCTAATCAATTCTACATCTCTACACTTGTCTCTGTACTTGCACAATCAACCCATCAGATAGGAAATTAGTCTAGTTGATCACCTCTTCTCTGGACGTACTTTGTAAAAGTCCAGTTGCTTGCATGTCTTCGATGTCATGTTATCTGATGCACAAGTAAATATAAAGTTCCACAGCTAGCATTTTACTGCATGATGACTGATCATGAGAAGAAGACGTATGATGCTCAAGTGCTACTTCTTGTATTCATTTTTTTAGCATTGTGGATGTAATAGCTTAAAGATTTCAAGGTGATTTTACTAGCTACTATTGTCAAGTCCATAATATGTTTGTGATAGTTCCCTTTAATTTCTTATCTTCAGGTATTAACTCATGGTCAGCCTGGTGAGGAAGTGAGCTTGGAGTTGATCTTAAGGATAGTTGCTGATGTAGGCCTTGTGGTATGACATTTTACAAATCCATGCATCTTGAGTTTTAGGGAGAGTTTTTTTCATCAATTAATTAAATGCTTCATGGTTCATGTATCATATACCAGAGTCAGCCATGTTTCCTTTTAGGAAGCAGATGTTTGATTATCCTAATTTTGATGTTGTTGATTATCTATTCGTTCACTACATTAACGCCCAACCTTGGCTGACTTGGTGGCTTTAGCGGCCTTACAATTTTCCTCATCTAGGAAAAGTAATGCTTTCTATATTCTCTACTTGTTCCTATTTACTTTATTTACTTTTTCTTTGGATCTTTCATGCTGCTTCTCACTATTTTATTTAGACATGTCATGCTGTTTAATTATTTTTTTTCAGGGCCAGCTTCTCCTCACTATTTCATTTGGACTTATCATGCTGTTTAATTAATTTTTTAGGGTCTTGGCCGCAATTTCTCAAGACATTTAAGGAAAACTAGAGTAATCGTCCATGTTGATGCTGCTGCAAATGACCGTGTCAATGATTATAAGATTGTCATAGAAGTACTAATTTCTAATTGCTTTCATCCGCTTGTGTTGTTTGGCTTATTACAATATTCACTATTTATCTGATTGTGTTACCCTAGCATTAGAACAGTGAGATTGTTTGATAAACACTTGTATATGTTGTCAGGAGCATAATCTTATTGTCAGTTAGAGACTAGTTTAAGGGAAGTCAAGTGTTATAATTGTAGCAATGTAACAATTTGCTCCCATTATCTGGCTTTTAGAATAAAGAAAAATCAGACCAGTTCAGATACAGAGGATACTAGGCTTCTAATAAACAGTTAGTAGGGGTACTGATCTTAGAATGAAACTTGCTTTCATAAAGGATTGAAAAATTCTATTCTGTGTTTCAGGCTTGTGACTTGTGGAAGTGAAAACGGAATCATTTGTATATAATAAATCTTAGGACAATATACACACTAGCACAAACAAGGCAAATGTACCTAAATACCATCCTGCTTTGTTCCAGGCACCTTATATTCAATAGAAAAGGACAGAAGGTTACAAGAGAGATAAGTGATAGATTTCCTTCCAATCATGAATGATGTGAGGTCAATAGTACCTAAAAATCTAAGGTCTTTTGCTTGATTCAACTTGAGTGCTTAATATATTTATTCGCCTTGAGCGCTTCATGAATCAATTTCTATATGCACTCTTATTCAGAGGATACTGTGCTCTTAAATGACATGAATCAGTGCAGGATGATGATTGCACTGAGCGCATCTACTGTAACATCCCGTGTTTTTGGAACACCAAAAATCTGAACTTTTTAAAATTTTTCCTGCAATGTGTGGAGCATGTAGTTGTTAAGACCGACCTAGGTCAAACACAGGAGAGTTAGTTAACAAATCGTTGCATTTCATATAGAATTGCTTGCAGGAGGATGCCGGTGTTCTCGAGTCGATTTTGGTTATGTGTTCGTTCGGAGTTTGGAGTACACGTCCATAGCAAAATCTCCTTGAAATCCTTTTTTTTAATCCCCGTCTAAGCCTCCATGGAAACTCTCTCTCATTTACCCTTTGAATCTACCTCCAAATTCCTCGGCAAAATATGAAGGACATATCTCTATGGATGAAGAGGAAAAATCCTCTTCCTTTTATCCAGACCCTCCATCAAGTTTCCCTTAATTTTCCCTTGTTCAAATTCATTTCAAAGCCTTAAATCAAAATGGAGAAACCTCTGGAACATCACTTGGGCCGGCAGCCCAACTTGTTTTCCCCCTTCTCCTTCCACCAGCAGGCCCAACCGGCCTTCTCCCTACCCCACCCCGCGAGGCCAGCAAGTATGAGGGGCCAGCTGCGGCCCAACTTCGCCCCTGCCCCTGAAACCCTAGGAGCAAACGCTCCCGGGCAGGTGCCGCCCGCCGCCGCTTCGCGGTGTGGCGCGTTGCGCCTGCCTCGGCGTCGTGACGCGCCCACCCGATCCACCGCCGCGTGTCCCATCCGTGGCACGGGCCGCGGAGATGTTCGGCTCCACCTCGGCAACCCTAGCGCCGGGTATAAGAAGCATTTGCGGCCGCCGCCTCCATCTCCCTCTTCCGTTTTTCCCGGTCGGCCGCCGCCATTCTTCTACCACCCCTCCCTCCCTCGCCTCTGTAGCAAGCGCGGCTCGGCCTCACCTGCTGCGCCGCTGCCACGCACCACGCGCCAAGCCATCTCCGGCGCCGCGTCGCCTCGAGCGGCGCCTCCCGCTGGCGTCCCCATACGTGCCGCGGCCCGGCGGCTGCGGCGCGCCTCCGCCCGAGCTCGGTCGGCGCCACGCAGCGTCGTGCGTCCGCGCGCGGCCTTTGCCGACATTAGGCGCAACCGACCTGGACCGCGGCGCGCGGCGGATCAAGCTGCGGCGCGGCGGCCTTAACCGCGGCGCGGCGGCTTTGTCGGTGGCGTATCGCGTACCGGGGCGCGCGGCACCATCACCGCCCGAGCGCAGCATTGCTGCTGCCGTGCTACGGGCGTGCGCCTTAGAGCCCGCCGTGCCCGGACCGCTTGCGACCTTCTTGGCGGGCCGCGTGCGCGGCCGCTCACCGCCCAGCGTGTCTCAGGCAGCGCCTCGGCGCCGAGCGTCGCTGCTCGGCATTGCGGCCACCATAACGCCCGATCCACCTTGCCTCGCCCGTCCTCTTCAGCTCCGCTTACGGGTGTCTTCGGGCTGGCCGTTGCAGACGCCTGCAACAAGCCCACGGCCGGCGGAGGGAGCCCCCGCCAGCCACGACGCCGCCCCGACTACCGCGCCACGACGAAGCGGCGCGGCCGCGCCGCCTCGACACCGGCCGAGCTCTCCTGCTGCATCGGCACTGCTTCACCTCGGCGTCGGCGAGGCTCCCTCGTTGTTGCCGGTGAGCACCGGCACCAAGACACCACCCTTGTCCTTCCTTCCCCGATGCCGTATCTGGAGACCGGCCATCGTGCGTGTCCCACACCTTGCGGGAGTGTCACCAGCAGCGAAGCCAGTGCCCGGCCATTCCTAGCCGCGTTCGCTTTTCGCCGCCAGCCGTAGCCACTCCAGGCCACCAGCAGCCTGCCCGGCTGGCCGCAGCTAGCTGTTGGCCACCAGCAGCGGCCAGAGCTGGCTGCAGGCTGGACTCGGCTGGCCACGGCCGTTTGGAGGTGGCGCAGCAGGCCAGGGCTAAGCCCGGTTGGCTACAACCCTCCCGCCTCCTTCGGCGATGCTCCGTGGAAGCCCAACCATCCTTGTCGTCGTCCCCGCCAAGGTCCAACATTCGAAACCCGCCGACGCCATCTTCGACGTCGGCAAAAGCCTCCGCTTTTTTTTTTTTCACTTGATATCTATATCATGCCGTGCCGTGCCTTCGCGCCGGATTATCTCTTGTCTTGCTATGGATATGAGCTACTCCGTGTTGGATATGCTGTGTTGTCAGTTCTGATCGTGTTGTTGACGTGTTTGTCTGTGGACCGCGCCTTCGAGCCGGCTGAGAGAGTGACGTGTCCGAACGTGCGATCCCGCAATGGTCGTAACGCCAAACACGATCCCTCCCTCTCTCTGTATCTTAGTTAGCTTCATCGCGTGGCGATCGTAGACCCTATTCGACCCTAGGACGTAGTCATCATGGACATGAACCCTGTGATGACCTAGTCTAGTGGGAGCCGAATTAGGAGACGACTTTCGTGGAACGATAAAAGCCAACTCGTTAGGTGAAGCTCGGGGCCGCGAGTTGCCTCGCCATGACCGTCGAGCTCTACCTCTTTTTCCTTTCCTCCCTTTTGCTTCTTCCTATCTAGCTCGTATGCTTGTGCCACATAGACCGTAGTGATCCCTCAAGTTCGCGCGGTGACAATCGCATCGCTAAGAGCCCAAGGGATCACATTGTGCCGTTTTAGTTGCACGGAGGTCGTGGCGCCCTACGAGTCGGTGTGGATTGCGGAACCGTGCGAGACCTTTGTCTCTTTTCTTCTGACCACCGTCCTTTGCCATGACGGGTAGGTTGGGAAGAGTGCGGAACCATCCTCTACATTACTCCTTCGATTCTCGCTAATCCAGTAAGGCGAGGATCGAGTCATCTTGTTTCGGCTTCTTCGATCAGTGACCGTTACTATGTCATGTAGATCGAGGCGCCGTGGGACCTAAGCCCCTTCTTTGCGCTTGACGGCGGTCTTTTATTGCTATTGCTATCTTGATTCCATTCCTCTGGTTCCCGTCGATTGCAATGGCGAGCGGATCATAGGAAGGTGAATCCCGCCTCTCCTCTCTTTTGGATCATTCGTGCTTAATCCCTTGTATGTTTGTACCTAGCTTAGACCGTAGCATTCCTAAGGATCTCGCAGTTGACAACCGCATGGCTGACACTGGGAATGCTTAGTGCATTAGTGCACCTTGGTCAAGGTACCCTACGAGCGGATCAGGCACTTATGATCTCTCGTGCGCCACTCCTCTCTGATGCCTCGCCTTTTTCCGTGGCGTGTGCGTTGGAAGGGGTAGACCACCGCTCCCTCTCTTTTCTACCTTCTACCCTCCCCTCTAGCTTTGTTCTATTCGATCCCGTCCTAGCCATGACGATTGGATCAAAGACCGGACTATCTCTTCTAGTTGGCAAAGCTATGGTCTATGTCATGTTCTCGAACCCGTGTGAGTCGACCCGATCGACCGTTGGAAACCATCCTCATCGAGGATGTGACCGAGGCCACGACATGGACATGCCTAGCTAATTCTCCTTCCTTCCCCTGTTGTGCTACTCTCTTCTCGGCTCTCGACGTTGTTGTGTCGTGCGGGTCACGAGGACCTATAGCCGCTCCTCTGTTGTTCGTGTTCCAATCTCTTTTACTACCGTCGGCTACCATGACGGGTAAGCTAAAGAGCCTTAGAACCAAGTCACAATTCCTCTGTTTCGTATTAATCGTTCTTACTCGAATCTTATGTAGTAGTTGCGACTTGCGGGTTAAAGGCCACAAGGGCCAAACCCCGCTATTTCTATTTCCCTTTTTCTCTCCTACTTGTGATCCTCCGGTCCCCGCCAATTTCCATGACGTCAGGATCGGGAGGTCACAACCGTGGTGTTTGGTTAAGTTAAGCTCGGATCAAGGCCTCTTCTTTTGAAGCCGTACAGGTCGACACGATTGACCCAGGAAGTACTGGCTGTACCATGGTCGTGATCCGGGCTTGTGCTTATCAGACAACCACTTCTATTTATTTGGGCCCGAGGATCGGACACTCTCCACGAGGGCTAAGTCTTTTCAAGTATTTATTCGAGTTATTTGGATCCTTACGTATCTTGTTGCCTTTTTGGGGAGTATTGGATTTTGGTTAAGGATTGATTGCTCTTTGCCTTGTTTGTCGTTATACCGAGGTAGTTGCATCGCGGTGACGATGGACGGGGAGAGAGACCCGAGGGAGGCAGGAGGCACGAGGACAACTGGATATGGATGACTATGGATTGCTATAAACAGGTGCCACATCCCACCCAACCTTGTAGAATCCTATTAGACATGCAATATATAGCTGCTAGTGCTTTACTTTATGCAAATGAACTATGATAGGATGCATGGTAGATTGCTTGATAAGCCATTACCTTGACGCAACCTTTCTCCCCGCACACCCATTTGCTAGGATAGACGCTCGCCTACTTCATGATATTTGCTACACACTTACACTTTACTCATACATGCTTGTGTGTGGCTAAGGCACGTGGTGCCGTGAAACTGGATAACTGGGGATAACGTGGGAGATCTTGGCGTGTGTCTTGGGTGTGTGGTGAGGGTTGTGTCGACTGGGCAGGATCTACGACGAGTCAGGGGACAAGTCTTGCCGGAGGAGTGTGATCTGGGCACTCCCTATGTGAGAGAGTACCTGTGGCGGGTACATGTGATGTGAGTAGATTCCGGGGTGGAGTGCCTTTGTGGGACGAATCCTCGGAATGGAGGTGCCATCGAGGCACAGGGCGTCGAGCCCCCTTGTGAAGATATCTGTCCGGTCCCTCTAAGGACCGATTGGGCGAGTATGCGGCTCATGGGACTCTTTCGTGCACACCACTGCGTCTCTCGAATGGGCGGGGTCCGACTTGACGACTAGCTGGCCCCCCGCCGCTACTACTAGGTTGATAGGTGATAGTGTAGGGAGGTGCGGGTGCCGAGACCCACACCCTCCTCGAGACAGCGTGGTATCCCCGGGATCCGGTACCACGTCTCACGTCTCGGCGTGGGTGGATCTCCGGGGTGCCCTGTGAGCCGAGTGGTAGAGTGGCATCGGGCCGATTAGGCGGCGGCTTGGTATCGGCCTAGACGAGGCATCGTCGATGATGGCGATCTTGTGGTTCCAGTGTACAAGCTCTGCAGAGTTACTAAATCTATACGTATAGCCGTGTCCCCGATGACGGACATTCCTTACGAGTACCCTCATTCGTTATAGTGAGTGGCGTCCTTTTCTCTTTCTCCCCCCGGGTGTTGTTGGATTCCGGCTTAGGCCGTTGAGGCAAGGAGGAGCGGGGAGTCTTCCTTGCCGACTAGAGAGTGAGAGTGTGGTGAGATGTGTGGATGTGGGTGTGGATATAGATGGGATGGATGGATGTATGGATGAGATGGGTTAAAACTTGATGAACTATATTATATTTATGTTATGAATTTGCATAGGAAAACTACTGACCAAATATAGGCCTTTTCCTCTACCCTTGCATTCCACTTACCACATAGCAAAGCAAAGCATAGGGTGGGAGCTAGTGGCCGTACAAATCGCATCGATAGAGTTGAGCAGGTTTGGTACCCGAGGAGGCCTACGACGATAATGGAGCTAAAAGGATTAGGTGGTCTCGTTCCTACACTCAAGTTTGGTTAAGGAGATCAAGTCTACGTCCGCCGATACTCTACCCGACTCGATGATCGTTTGTGAAGGAGCCTTCACCCATTTGTGGCACAACGCCTACTCGATGTTGACTGTGTGCGCATATCGCTAGGATACTTTGTACTTAGATGTGCCTCTAAGTGTTGTAAAACCTTATAACTTGTACCTTTTTGCGATGTATGAGCGTGGTATCAACTGTAAATGATGTACTCTGTGGATTTCCCTTCGAGGAAATTGCGGGTCGTTTCATCTACGGTGACTGAAGGTCCGACAGGCACAAGGCTAGACAGATTCTATGTGGCGAGAAATTTGGCACGAAAAATTTCTGTTATACATCTAGACATAGTATATAAGTATTTAAGTCCATAAGGTATTAATCTAAAAAGAAATCCATAAGCTGCTAATCTAAACAAAAGTCAAAACATTTTGTAACATAAAATGGTGGGAATATTATAAAACGGACTTGCATAAGGCTTTCTGCAGTGTGGCCCGGGCATAGTTTGGCTGTGAATGACGAGACGCATCTTTTGAGCCTAATTACTCTATGATTAGCCATTAGTGCTATAGTAACCCACATTATTATTTTAAGTGCTACAGTGACCAAATGATTCATCTCGTCGTTTCCAGGCAAGTAATGAAATTAGTTTTTTAATTAGTGTCCGAAAATCCCTTCCGACATCCGGTCAGACATTCGATGTGAGACACGCACCAGTGACTGGGTAGCGGACAACCTGATAGGAGAGAGAGATAAACATGCAGTAGCGGGTCCCAACATTCTAACTAGCAAAAAAATGCTATAACTCACAAACTAAAAACCCAAATTAAATTCGATTGCATCATTAAATTCATTTTAATAAATCTTTTAAAACAAGATATCATATAGATATATTTAGATAAAGTGACAAGTGGATCCTACAGTAGATAGAGGATGATATAGAGGATGAATGAGTGCGGAAGAATTGAGTATAGAAGAGAGAATCTTGATGATCAGACCTTTTAGAGGATAAATTTGAGTACCACGAGTGCGGATAGCTAGCGGGACGTGTGTAAGGCCTTTCTTTTTACAACTAGGAACGTTTCGGATCTTGCGAGAATCGATAGAATTATTGCCAAATGGGTTAGATGAAAAACATTTTATTCAAGAATCATTAATCATTAGAAACGTTTCTCATTTTTATGCTTTGCAAGGAGAGACATCTGACCGCTGGCTTCGCATGATTATGATTCTTGGCCCTCTTCTGTATTAGCAACCATAATTTTTTAGTTACCCTCTTCTATATTAGCAACCATAACTTTATTGTTTTTCATTTAGTTTAAGATCTGATGAACAAAATAACATACTATAGATGCCAACCATACAAAGATATATCAATATATGCAACTAGTACAAATAATGAACAGTACATTTTATGTGGTACAAATATAATAAACTACAAAGATCTGTCAATATATTCAACCAGTACAAATAATGAACAGTACCACATTTATGTGGTACAATATGATCAACTAGAAATTACCCTACATATTACATAGTGCTAGGTGCAGCCATCGCAAAGCTATGATTAATCCTTATGGTCACTCTAACCTACAGCTTAGCTTTTCCATTTCCTGAAATATTGATGCAAAACTCTCATCGCACTAGGCACAAATCAACCCGAACAACTACACTTTTGGAGCAGAACTCAACAGCTATCATTTATCTTGGGTCAGAGGACCTCCAAACATTAATCTGGGATCACCACTATATTCCAGACGGTACCATGTTGCCCAATTGAGTCTTCATCTGATTAGCTACCTCTCAAGAATTCTATGTATTATTAATTCCAAAGATTAAGCATCCTTTTCATAAAACCAAACGGACTGCAAATATTTTGCAGCAGTGCGATTTTGTATTCTGCATTAGCAAAACTAGCAAATCAAGGTCATATGTATTGTGCATAAACCATTTTTGGAGATGTACAGGCACTCACTAACATGCCTTGGGAACTTGTCGTGCTTAGTTGAATTTCCACTGTATTTCAGGCGTTCATCCTTCAACAACATTGTCCTTTGAAGGATCTCTATTACATGCTCATCCACCTATATCAAGGAAGTGTATGTTTAACCAGTAAGCTTCTATGAGAGGTATCACTACAATTTCAATCACAACTAAAATAAACAAAAGAAAGGAAAATTATAACTGATTTGTCATAAAGAACTCAGTATGATATTCATAAAAGGCTCCGATATGTTATAAGTTGCTTTGACTTTTTTGGTACATCCAATTTTCTATGAATCTAGACAAACACTGCCTAGATACGAAGCAAATATGATGTACCAAAAAAGTCAAAGCGACTTATAATTTGAGACAGATGGAGTACTTGATAAACATCTTAAGTCTTGTTGTAGCAGGAAAACTATCTTAATATCTGTTGCATGAATTTTGGGGCATAAAACAGAGTGATGAATGAAGTACTGAGACTAGTACTAACCTAGAATTATCTGGTACCTAAGTGTTAGATGACCAGATTTGTATAACAATCTTCATAAGGACTTTCTTTAAGCGACTCTAATATTATTCTAACAGAACTACACCAAAATAAAATGTCATGGTTTATGCTCTGAAGTTAAATTAAATTGGATCAAAAAACTTCCTTGAACATGCATGTTTGCAAAATAACTCGACCAAATAATTTATGCTCTGAAGTTGAAATACCAGTACGAGCTAGTGAACCAAGTCGCAAGACATAGCTTCATAGTACATCAAGTAATCAACACTAGGCTTAATTTGGTTCAAAAATAATAGGAGGGCAAATCACATAAATATGTACTACATTTGAGGGTGTAGAAGCTCCAATATAACAATGTAACAATAAAAAAAGGGAAGAGCTAAAGTACAATAATATAAAAGGGCAAGTACTAACATACCTACTACAAGAGACATGTTAATGGATTCGAGCAAAAAAAAATAGTTAAAATATTAAAATTCAAGCAAAAATCTGTGAGATAGTCAGGTGGGATGTGATGCACTACTAAGATCAAAAGAAGCCCTAACATGTGGTACTGTAAATGCGCAAGTACTAATAAAGCTGATATAAGGGACAATTACGGATGTACATGTTCCAAATCTAGACACAATATATATCTAGGTGCATAGCAAAAGCTATGAATCTAGAAAAGATAAAATGTCTTATAACTTGAAACGGAGGAAGTACTTAATTACTAATGGGTCAAATTGTATGGAAAATTGATAGAAAAAAAACATTTTTGGAAGGAGAATTATAGCTCTGTGTCTGCAAATGCATCCATCACTAACTAAAAAGAGCCTTGATGCTATACAGAAGCATTTATCAAAATACTAACAGAACCGAAAGGTTCAATAATTATTAAAATGTTAATGTTAATATTTTCAGTATAGTGAAAATTAGAGCATGAGTGCATGACAGTAATGAATTTTTAATAATAAAGACTGGCCTTGCATAATACTATACCCCTTGCTACCTTTGACTGAGATAAATCTAACAATAATGATTGTTTTTATGATAAGAAGATTATATCACCAACTTTCTACAAGAGCTGAAAATTATCTTCATTATCTGCTAAATGACTTTTTGAGGCATATATATACACCAGACTTATGAATGAAATATTAATACTAATACTAAACCAGAGTTATCTGCTACACTGAGAATATGATTCTCATCAGGTACTACAACTGTGCGAGTTTACAAGCAATTGGAATATATGGTCTTTTCTTATTCTTATACATGAGTACATCACATGAAACTTACTAATTAAGTTGAGGCTGGGCATATGGGCTACAAAAAAGGGCACGAGACTGGACATATAGGCTATCTGTTATGTACAAAGAAGCAAACTTAAAGTTTGACTTCTTCCAGACAAAGTCTGGGCCTAATTACAGCTTAGAAAAAATACAATATTTACAGCCATTGGAGCGAGGACTAACAAAAGAACAAACTCTTTCAGTTCGAGCCACTGAGGTCATACAAACAAAAAGTACAGGCACCTTTGATCTATGAGAACAGTTAAATTGAAATTTTTTTGTAATCCTTGAGGACCATCGCAAAACCAGATGGTCAATTAATTGCCAGGGTTTTATATTTCAATTAATCTGAGAAGCTGCATTGTACTAACCAAATTAAGGAAAGGATCGGACCATCAGATGGGATGGACGCTTGGAAATGTTTCACTGCATACCTTCCCCCACACCCTAGACGAGCTCGCGTGTTGAACTAAGTCCCGCGATTAGATCAAAATTGGTCTCCAAACCAGATTGGAGGTCCTGCGCCCAACGGTCTGCTGCCATGATCAGCCCTCTCACCAACATTATCTGAGGCTGCATTGACAAACCCATCATACATATGAATTACTTATAGTACAAAAATGTAGGTGCCAAAACTTGAGAAATCTAGATCTGGAAATCCAATGAAAAGAAACATATGAGAACGAGGAGTCAAAATCCGATTGACTTTCGATTCTAGCCGGAGCGGAAGAAGAAAACCACTAGTACCTGTGTTTCATGGGTGAGAGCGGATACACACGTTTCCTTCATCGAGCTTGCTTCTACTGCGGCGTTGGGGCGGAACGCCTGCCCTGGTTGACTGTCGCTAGGAAATGGCAGCGCACCTGGTAGGCGAGGTGAAGGGACGGCGAAAAAGGTTGAGGGGCACACGGCGCGGTGGACTTACGCACCGGGCCGGCGGCGGGTAGCGGCTGGCCTAGGTCAGATCCGGCGCACCACCCTGCGCTGATGCTACGGCGCAGTGAGGTAGAGAAAGAATGCGGCTTGGCTGCGAGCTGGAGGTGGCTGCTATAGCATGCAGGAGAGCTGGAGGCGGCCAACGCGGCATCGGAGCCGGCGAAAGCGACGGCGACGGCGATGGGGAACCTCTGTCTCTGTCCTCTCTGGAAATCGAAGGCAGGTGAGAGAAACAATAAGGAAATAAAAAAAATGGGAGAGGAGAGGATAAAGGCCTGCCCAGGTCGCACTGTCCAATAGTGAGTGTGGGTCCTACCAGCGTATACGAACGTACAGTATGCCACAGTGTATTTGGGTTTTATAACTCTTTCGTATTGTGAAGCAAAAGAAAAGATGGCACGTATCACGAGGTGTTTCATCCGCCGGCAGCATGTGTGAGAGCATGTGCTCTGCAGAGCAAAATTTACTTTCTCATATGATCTTCTCATGCCGGGTCCTTGAACTCGATCAGTAGTCTCAGGGGGTGTTTGGATGGTGTGGAAAAAGTTTTGATCGTGTCACATCGAAATATCGGAGGGATGTCGAAAGGGGGTTTCAAATACTAATAAAAAAACAAATTACAGAACTCGTCGAGGAAACGATAAGACAAATTTTTTTAAGTATAATTAATCCGTCATTAGCGAATGTTTACTGTAGCACCACATTGTCAAATCATGGACTAATTAGGCTTAAAAGATTCGTCTCACAAAAGTTATCATAATCTGTGTAATTAATTATTTTTTTAGACTATATTTATTACTTCGTATATATGTGACTAGATTTGATGGGACGGGGCAAAAAATTTGCCGGAGGAATCAAACACCCCCTCAATACTAGCGAATCTACTCATGCGATGCGACTAGTGAGCCTGCTGTTCTGTTCACCCGGCAACCGCCTCTGTGCCGACTGGCTATCTTTGCCGACGTCTGGTAGGCACGGGAAATGGCCTACTAGTCCATGATGGTCCATGACAGCATGTCAGTCCGTAACGTGCTTCCTGCGGCTGCGGTGCGGGACGCGCAAAACATAGAGGTTTCCAATGCACCGTCGTTCAGTTCAACTGGACACGCATGGCTGATTTCGTTCAGATCCCCAAAAGTTTCTGCAACCTGAAGTAATGTAGCATTTTTGTTTGTATTTGATAGGTATTATCTAATCATGGTCTAACTAGGTTCAAAAGATTTATCTCATGATTTACAACTAAAGCTGTGTAATTAGTTATTTTTTACTTATATTTAATCTTCTATACATACGGGTATAAATTGATGTAATGGAGAGAGAGAGTGGAAAAATTTGTAACTTGCGCACGAACTAAACAAGGCCTAAATGGTTGTGATTCAGAATTCCAGAACACAACCAAGGCCTTGTTCACTTCCCTGCAAATTACAATTTTTTTTTTTCCTCTCTCTCCATCACATCAATTTGTACCCGCATGTATGGGCATTAAATGTAAGTGAAAAAAATAACTAATTATACAGATTTAGTTGTAAATCACGTGACGAATCTTTTGGCACAAAAGCCACGATTGGACAATATTTGTCAAATACAAACGGTTACTGATGCAAGGGAATGCAACTTATTTGCGAACTAAACAAGGCCCAAGAAACGGGTGTGATTCAGAATTTCAGTTTCAGATGACCAGCATCGGGCAGGGAAGCCTTGGTCCATCCATTCCTCAGAAAACATCTGCCATATGGTTCACTTGAGCTTCAGTCCCAACTCCCAAGCAAAACACGTCGTGAGAGTCAGCTGAAAACTGGCAGATTCAGATTACTGCTACAAGACGGCTGACCAAAGTGTGCCAGTTCTACAAAATCAAAATTAGATAAAAAAAAATCAATGGCATGCCAAGTAAAACAGCCCACCAGCCGTTCACTGGTAATCTGAGTGTCGGCACTCAGCACAATGTTACATTACTGCCACCGGCGGACTACACGGAGGAACCTGCTTTCTAACAATTCCTTGTGCATTAGATTAAATAGAAGTCTCGGAACACTAACTCACGATACATACAAAAGAAAAAGCAAGACATTATATTACCTCCTCAAGTTCTAGGAACAGATTCAATGAGACAGTATTTTTTTTCCAGGTCTCGCTAGCCTACCCATATGTACAGAATATACCGGTTCAGAATGAACAGCAGCAAGTACGGTGTACCGAAGCTGCAGCTCACATGCTCTTGTATAATTTTCTGCAGCTGGTTTTCCATCATTTTCAAGGATGTATAAGGAGGGACGCAAAGTAAAAGCATGTCTGTGATGATTGGAGCCGGTCAGGTGAGTCGGATGCCTTGTATATGTAGAGTTTGGAGCTCAGCTCACAACAGCCGTCTGATGGTAAATACTTCACTGAAGTCCAGAAGACCAGAAGAAGAGGATCTGTCTCTGTTGCTTGAGGCATGCGCTCGGCAGCCTGCAATGTCAACAGATAAGTATTCAAACATGCACGAAACTGATTGGCAACACATAATGAAGCTTCTATTCTTCTAAACTGATTGGCAGCTCTTAAGATTAGTTCAGTGAATTGTAATTCAGCAAATTGACAATAGATTTGCCAGCAAAACTGCAAAAGTGTATGTACCCTCTTAATGAAAAACGGGTTAGTCCCCGATCGCGGAAAAAGCAAAAGTTTATATACCTGACCAAGGTGGAATTTGGGGTGGCAGTTTGCTAACCCATACGCAAGATGAACTGAAGTATTAACATTGAACCTGAACAATTCGATCATATCTGGCCTTGCGTTTTCGGCTAGCCTGATGTTTGGCATGGACTGTGACTGTGTGCAGTGCATGTCAGCGAAGGGCAGGTTTAGCTGAGGCTGCTGTAGAGGAGATATGCCTCCCTCCCTCCTCACATAAGAGAATATATGATGATAACTTCTGGTATATAAAAACTTGATCCGTGGGTGCGGGTGCGAGGCAGCGCGTCGGCGCGGCCTTCGGGGGTGAGGTGAAGGCAGACGGCGGTCGGGCGGTGCAGCGGAGCGCCGAGCGCGTCGGTGAGGTAGGAGGCAGTGGACCAGAGCGACGCAGCGGGCCAGTGGCGGGTGGCCGCGGCGGAGACGAGGAGCGGGCGGCCCGGGGAGACGTGGTCGCGGAGGAACGCGAGCGGCGTCGTGGGCAGGTCGACGCGCGGCACTGCGGAGGCGGCGGCGTCGTCGTCCAGATAACAGATAAGACGGAGGGAGGCCCAGCAGGTCCTGGGACCCCACCCACAAACAGCTCGCGGCGGCAGTGCAGTTGCAGCACGAGGCGCCGCAGAGCTGCAGGCGTCGGCGTCGGCGTCGGCGTCGTTGGGTTAAGCAGCTTGGGCTGGTCGATTTGGGATTTGTTGGGCTTGAAGTAGCCTGCGACCTGGGCTTTGTTCTGTCCATAATAGATTGCTCATTGGGCCTTTTGCTTATGTCCACAGTAGAAGGCTTGAAAGTGGGGAAAGAAGAAGCCGAGAAGGCTTCTCCAGTTGAATACGTTGGTCCACTAAAAAAATGTTTAATACGCTGCTAATTTTCAGTGAAATATATTTTATCGAAACAGCATATATAATTTCTCCATGTAACCTCTAAACAATACTTTCTTCATCTCAAATTACAAGATATTTGATCTTTTTAGTACCAAATTTAACCACTCGTCTTATTTAAAAAATTTGTGCAAAATATCACTTATCTTGTTGTGGATTACTATTTGAATAAAAGTTCTTCCAGTTTGTTCGGTTGCCTGTTTCTGGCTGGTTGTAGCTACAGTATTCTATGCTTGTGATGACAGCAGCAACCGTTTTCGGCTGGTTTCAAGCTCCATCCGAACAGAAATGAAAATTTTAATTATATTACACAAATATTTTGAATAAAGAGTGATCAAATTTGATGTCAAAAAATTAAACGTCTTATAATTTAGGACAGAGGAAGCACATAATATATCAGTTTGATATTACAAGTCTCAGAACTCATCATGGGGAGAAGAAGAGGCAAGTAAATATGAAGTCACTGAAACCTCAACATTCCAACTGCTACGGGTTGACAAGCAAAGCATTGCATCCTTTGACACCATCTTCCTCGTTGACCTGCTACGAATAACCCCAAATGGCTAAACATACTTTTTTACCTGCATCATTAGTCTAAGAACTGTTGTTTGATCACGACGACATTTCGACATGGCGAGAATAGAAATTCTTATCCTGAAAATGCGTTGTCGATAGATATACACTCAATACAGCGTCAGACGTCGCGCCCATGGCAGTTGAGGGATGGAGGCGTATCTATACTACACTACGCGCCCTCTTATCAGGCACAGGAAAAAAAGGAAACTATAGTATTTTTTTGTTTCGTCCATTTGTTTGCACAAGGCCATGGGAATCTCTGATTGGTTATATATGGCCTGACGCCCATTGGCATGACCTGCTTGCAGTGAGCTCATATGCACGTCCAATTGCAAGCAAGTGGTTGCTACATTGCGCATTTACGCCTGCGCAAGGGCCGACGTGTCGGTGCAGCATTTGTTCAGGACCCTTTTCTGATAAACATCGGTACATATATATGTATATATGTACTAGCTCCATTATTCTTCATGAAATGATGATCTCAACTGACTCTTTGTCGAAAAATATTGAATTATTTTGTGACTTTTCGTAACATAAAATTAGAAGAAAAAAAAAAAGGTAAGTGATCAAAGGTCTGGGACTGTCTATGAGCAACAGGGTACTAAAGTGCTCCCTCGGTTTCAAGGAGGGTTTGCGCGTTTCTCTTTGAGTTACACTTGTCTAACTTTAATCAGATTTTTCCAGCAAATTTCTTTCATTAAATCCACAAGAAAATATGTCCTACTTATTTGGTATTATAGATCTTAATATATTTTCTATACATTTGGTCAAAGTTGGAGAAGTTTAGCTTAGTACTTCCTCCATCCTAAAATACAAAAAGTTTGGCGAAAAAAAGAACCTTGCTCCTCACTAATTCGGATTGAGGGATGGAGTAATTTAATTGTTGTTTTCCGCGATTACTGGCAGGCTGTTTTGAATTATGCCAAATTTAAAAGAAATATCAATATTTCTTGGCAAAACAGACATACTTCCTTCGTTCTTAAATAATCATTGTTCTCGCTTCCCGAGAAATAACTTACTAATTTTATGTTAAAAATGTTAATATTTATGGCATACAATTAATATCATTAGATAGATCATTGAATCTATTTACATAATAAATTTATTTAGAGATTTTGGTGCATATCACTAAATAATCTCTTAGATTTTGGAACTAAAAATTGTAACATCATGCCATTAACTCACATTTCAAATAACATGCTGGCTCAATTGGTTGGATGTGGAAGACGCGGTCAATTGAAAAACCGCATAATCCCTTTTAGATTGGTCCCATTTTTTGAGGAAGTGAGCCTGACTGAACTAGTTGGTTGGGAGGTGTACTCATGCACCCAATCACTGAACCACCCAAGTTTGAGTCTTATTGAACTTGAATCTGGATGCATATCACCTCATTCTTGTTATATTGGTCTCATTTTTTGTTTAGAAAGAGTAAAATTTTGTTACATTTACTTGCGTTCACACTTATGTTTACCTCTGTCGAGAATAGATATTTTAATCCTTGTTTATTTGAAAGGAATTATAGTACATTAGGAGAATATTACAAGGAACATCATGTGTACCTGATTACAGATCCAAGGAGCCAAGAATCTAATGTCACATGCATGCCGCTCGATAGGTTGTGAACTTATCACCAAGTTAGGGAGAAGAATTAATACTAACATTTAACACAAGAGACATCCTTTAACGTCTAAGATTTGTTCCATTTCCATGATGAAGCTCTTCTCCCAGCATGCTAATTGCTAGAGCTAAATTTTAGCCAGCTAAAGATTAGTTAGCTAAACTTTAGCTGAGGGTGTTTGGATCCTCTAGCTAATTCAAATCCTTGACCATCTAACTAATTGAAAACATTACCATGGTACCCCTCATTGACTAGTTAGGTCTAATGATTCGTCTCTCAAATTAGTCACGGCTTATACAATTGACTTTATAATTAGTCTATGTTTAATACTCCTAATTAAGCTCTAAAATATTCAATGTGACGAGAGCTAAAATTTAGTAGTGGGACCCCATATATAAGCCTGTTCTCTTGAAAATTAGATACAGTTGGGCAGAAGGACAGTTTTGCCCAAAAAAAAAATGTAGCGCTCAAATAGAACACACGGGTCATATTTCACGAATTCAAATAACGCTTTTTCAATCCTAAAACAAGTCTTGGCTCCCTGTTCATATACTATTGCTATTGTACATCTTCTGTCTGATCATGAGAATTTGGACACACACTCGCGCGCGTTTAATTGCAAGTGGTCGCAGGATGACTCGGAAACACGTACTTGGCGGCATCCGACGTCATCAGGGAGTGGAAATGTCTGTTCGCAGAGGACTGTGAGTGGGGTCCCGTCCACCGCCCCTAGCTCTGGTGCCACGTCACCGTCGAGTTCGGGTCATGGCCACCAATTATGCCAATCTTGTCTCTGTGGCCAGGAACTCCATGGCACCAGGTGTGGCGCTTCTTCGCTTCAACCAAATCAACTTTACAGTTTGCCGACCATACCAAAAGGACATCGCTAAAACCTTTTGCAAACAATTCAGTTTAAGAGTTATAAGACGGGAACTGAAAAGGCACACGAACAATGCAGCAACAAAATTGGTGAGCACTGGGGATCCAAGAGCATATGCACGCGGGCCCACACTGACAGCCGGCCATGCCAATTTCCCCTGTGATTTGTCGCCGATCAAGCCGCCCTACTAGGCATGTTGGAAACGGGCGTGGGCTCTCGCTCCGAAAGGCCTCTCTTCCCTCTCATCTCCACGTCTCAATGGCCGATCTTGGAGCCGGGAAAACGACACCCACAAAAAGCTAGCTAGCTATCGTGACCCCCTGTAACTCGCCGAAATTCCATGAAAAGAAAGCTGCCCACCTCTATCATTCTCCGGTCTCCGCTGCCGTCGCCACCGTTGCTGTCCCTGATGATCGAGACTCCGTTTGAAAATGTAGGAGTTTCTTTTTTGAACAATGTGAAATCGGAGTCGTTTTGCACAAAACTTGTGAATGAAGATCCAAACATTCCTAGCGTTTACGACTTCAATTCAAAGAAAGCTGGAGAAAAAAGAAAGAAAGATCACTGCTTGTGAGTTGTGATATCATCAAAAGCATTTTCGTTTTGGCCTAATCCTTGCAGTGGACCGGCCTTGAGCTAGCTGCCATGTGATGGCTGATCTTTCGGTGGCGATGAGCTAGTTATGCTAGCTCACCGAAGCGATAATGAGATGTCTCGCTGCGCCCATTGCGATGTACTACCACAAAATGAGCCCGACCTCGCTGTCCTGCTGATGGCATCCTTACTTGCTTTGTCCATTATTTTGCAAGGCAAAGTTGATCCATCAATCCGTGGACAACTACGATTCCCCGGAACAGTACAATCGGCTCAAATATTTCTATGCTAGCTTTTGGATAAAGGTGGCGGTGGTGCCTAATGTTGTCTAATAAAGCAACAAGACGAACTCGATCGAAAGTTGATAAGAGTCTGGTCCATTTGCATTGATTAAACGGGAACAAGACACTTGATAGGAATAGGTTTGGTCTCTGCCTAAATGATGCGAATGAAAGTTATTTTGCCCAACTCCAAATCTGCAAAATAGCTTACCAAAAGTTTGGCCAAATTTAGATTTGAAAATAAAGTATAGTGTCGAATAAGGCAGTTGCCTAACTAATTTTTCCCTATCAAACAAAATTTCCACCCCTTTTAGAACACAAGAATTTCAGAGAAATCAATTTATTTTCATAAAAAAATCCAGCACACCAAAGGTGGGCCTAAGTTTTTTAGTGGGGAGTGATTGTCATATAGGGGTTGACTGGGAGTTATTTTAAATGAACTAATCTAAGTTTTCTAAAAATCTATATCTAATAACTGTCCCTTTGATATTAAAGAGTGAAAGGTTTCTTTATCCTTCATCTCTTACAGGATTCGACGCAGTCAATCTCTTATGGTCCTATATGAGTTAGAGCAACACACATCTAGAGCATAATATGGAGTTTGATTTGCAGACGACGTACGGCAACATGATTGCTAAATAAATCTCCAAACCACAAGTCGCCCACTTAACCATACAAAAAAAGTTAAATGTCCCATTGCAACGTATAGGTATGTTTGCTAGTTATATGAAAAAGAGGGAAAAATTCTTCCTCCAAATTTTAGTTAGTCCCTCTCTCCCAATCTACGTAACTGTTCACTCCCTTGAGGTCGAAGCATAGGAGTTATGGCTGATTTTATTAAAAATAGCGGTACATGATGAATTAAAGTAAGGTTATAATCGGTTTACTTCTTTGTCATCGTACTCATAGGCCGCGCGCTCTTACGGTTCAACTACAACATAGTGTCCAATTCCAAGATATATTAGAGCGAAGAAATTATATATTTTGTTGCAGACATGAAAATATTTGCTAATAATAAAAAACATGTCATAAAATCAATTGATGCTCCTACTAATAAGCAGGAAATAATCCTTGAATCAAGAAAAAAGAAAAACCTCACTAATATCTACTACCTCTATTTTTATCGATATCATGTTCGATCATTTATCTTACTCAGTTTTTTTTCACAAATAATAAAATAAATAACTTTTTATTAAAGTATCTCTAATAATAAAATAAGTAATACTTCATCCGTTCTGAAAGAATTGATTTCTATAGTTGTCCTAAATTAAACTTTTTAAACTATGATCAAGTTTTAGAAAAGCCTGTTAAGATTTATGGTACAAAATTAGTATCATTAGATTTACCATAAAATATATTTTCATAATGTGCTAATTTACATTATAGATGTTGTTACTCTTTTCTAAGAATTAATTCCTTTAGGAACAGAGTAGTAGTATTTATAAAAAATAAATAAATAAGACAATCAAATAATAAAATGTACAAAATCATGTATTTTAGGATGGAAAGAGTACTTTACTTATGTTCAGTTCATCAGCCAACGACGAGGCAGGGTTCAGTATGGTGATCCAATTATCCCATCGTGACAGAGCCTTGTTCTTGATGATTCGAGGTGCAATTCTAATTCTCATCATTTCATCCAAGATATCGCAGAAAACAAACTCTTCTTTTTCTGTCGATTGCACTGCAGCCGTTGCTTTTTGTGATGTGCAGTTGTGCACCCATATCACAGCAGCAAGAAGCTATTATTAGCTATAATAGATGCAACCTATACTCCGAATTCCAAAATCACATCCTAGTAGTAGTAGGCTAATTGTCCTAGCATCCCTCAGCAACACTGTTAACAACAAGCAGATGCACATTCACCGGTCCCAATCGCATTGTCTGCACGCTAACCCGACAACACCCTCTATTCATGCACGCATGCATGTCACCTCTAATCTCTTTGAACAGAATGTCACCTCTAATCTCGTACGTACGAGCATAGTACTAATCAATAATCTCTCCCCTGTAACCAAAGCTGCCGAATCCCCTCTCGCTGATCTGCATGGCTGCAGCAGGGGAAGAAAGGTGGGGAGGTCCCTGAGTTAACTACGGCGCCAAGGACGGCGTGCAACGTGCAGCAACAATGAGGCGCAGCGATGCACACCTCACAATGGCCTGCACCGCAATCAAGCCCCTACATCTCGCCCAAAGGTACGCTTGTCTCCATGGACACACACACATGCAAAACCACATATCATGCATCGATCGGTCTGTGAATCTCTCTCGCTCCCACAGATTCACGCACCGGGGGGCCTGCTGGGGTGAAAGAGCCAAGACACCGTGCACACCGCCCCTTTTGGACCCTTTCCATGTGTCATGACTCATGGCCACCTTTTGGTTGCAGCGTCGCAATGCATGACATGTTCATGTGTGCCTGTACAGCTCCTCAAGATTCCCCCCGATCATGATACGATCGACAGCTCTTTATTAGATCAAGGGCGATTTTTTTTTTTAAAAAAAGAAAAATTCGGCAGAGTGCTAAGAAGCCCTTGTGTGTGTTCTCCCGATTCTGGCCTCGCCGCCGCGCCGGGCCTCTATATATAGCGCCCCCCGTCTCACCACCTTGCTTCACACAAGCTCGATCGATCGATCCCACTCTCAGCTGATCGCTCTCTCTTGCAGCTCGATCAGTCTTAGCTCTAGCTCCAGCTAGCCAGCTAGCCACTCTTTCGCGGCAGTCGTCAGCCTTCTCATCGTCACCAATGGCCACCGCCGAGGTAGCTCTCGATCAACGATCGTATAGTCTTTGATGATTCATACATATGCACGGATCGCGCGCTTGGATCTTTTGATCCGATCCAAAGCCTGTGAACAATGTTTTCTAGAGATCTCATCGATCGGGGGATCGATCGGCGTTCATCTTTGATGAGATAGCGATGGACGATCCTATATATCTGTTAACAATGGAGGAAGCTAGCTAACAATTTGTATGCGCCGTTCACATGTGCAGGTCCAGACCCCGACCGTCGTGGCGACCGAGGAAGCGCCGGTGGTGGAGGAGACCCCGGCGCCAGCCGTCGTGCCCGAGGAGGCTGCCCCCGCCGAGGCCGAGCCGGCCGTTCCCAAAGGAAGCTGCGGCCCCCGCCGAGGAGGCCCAAGGTGGAGGAGCCAGCTGCTGCCCCGGCGGAGACCGAGCCTGCGGCCGCTGAGCCCGAGCCTGAGGCTGAGCCTGCTGCCGCGGAGCCGGAGGCGGCACCTGCGGCCGCGGAGGAAGAGGCGCCGAAGGAGGCGGAGCCCGAGCCGGCGGCGGCTGAGGAGGTGAAGGAGGAGGCGGCGGCGCCCGCTGCCGAGCCTGAGCCGGAGGCTGCTCCTGCTGCCGCCGAGGAGCCCGCCGCGGCCGAGCCGGCCGCCGAGGAGCCTGAGAAGGCCAGCGAGTGAGGCCGTGTTCAGATTGCGTTGCGCGCGTACATGCCTCGATCGGGCTTTTGCTGTTCAGTATGCTATGGTTGGTCTTTCTCTGTGTGTCTTTGTGTCGCAGCTCGGTAGCTAGCAGTGGACTGTCGGATGCGGGCTGCGAGTGACGTGGGCTAAAATAAGAGTAGTGGTGCGTCGGGGGATGGTGGTGGCGGTGGCGGTGGGGCCCGGTGTCAGTGACGCGGTGCCCCATGCCTGCCGCTGCAGCTTCTTCTTCAGCTTGTGTTGTTTTTGTGTTGGTTCCTGTTCTCTGTCTGTCTATCATGTATGGCGGCAGTATGGCTGTATGGGTTTTGCAGTATCAAGCATGTTTGCGTTCTCGTCTCCAATGGTTAACGATCGCTGCGCTGCATTGTGTGGTATGATAATTTATGAATAATATGATGATCTTTATAGATAGAATGAGGTAGTTCGTTGTTCATCGGCGAACCTGCAGAGCTTTGTGCAGAGTGCAGCAGTTCAGAACGCCGGCCGTATCCACCATAGGAGCAGCCGAGAGCAGCTCGGCCTGCAAACATTCCACCACGCCACCATGTCGTCATGCCGGGTCCTCCAACTCAACCGCGCGTACATCTCTAGGACTAGGACGCTCATCTGCCCATGGTCTCCAGCAGGCATCAGGCATCAGGCGGATGCCGTTTCGGACTTTCGGAGGATGCGTTGCCGGCTTGCCATCTTTGCCGACGTCTGCTAGGCTCGGGCATGGCCTACTATGGCGACTCATGACAGCATGTCAGTCAGTAACGTGCTCCCTCCGGCTGCGGTGCGGATACGTCAGAGGTGTCCAATGCGCCAGCGTTCAATTCAAGTCGACACTACTCCCTCCGTCCCTTTTTATTTGTCGCTTCGCTTCCCGAGACACAAATGCCGGCAATTTTAATAAATAATAAATATTATCGATTAGTATCATAATTAATATCATCGGAAAGATCTTTGGATCTAGTTTTTTAACAAAATTATTTAGAGATATAAATATTTGTAACGTATTTTTCTATAAATCAAGTCAAACTTGTGGCACGCATCCCACGGCGACAAATAAAAAGGGACGGGGGGAGTATGACTGAAGCGGTTGTGATTCAGAATTTCAGATGCCCAGCGCGGGGACCTCAAGCTCTAGGAACAGATTCAATGAGACAGCAGGGTGTCACTAGCCTACCCATATGTACAGAATATACCGGTCCAGAATCCAGAACGGCAGCAGCAACTACCATGTACCGAAGCTGCAGCTCACATGCTCTTGTGTGATCTTCTGCAGCTGGCTTTCCATCATTTTCAAGGATGTATAAGGAGGGAGGCAGAGCCGGTAGAAGCAGGTCTGCGATGATGGGAGCCGGTCAGGTGAATCAGATGTCTTGTATATGTAGAGTTTAGAGCTCAGCCCACAAAAGCCGTCTGACGGTAAATACTTCACTGAAGTCCAGAAGAAGAGGAGCTGCCTCTGTCGCTCGATTGACATGCGCTCAACAGCCTGCAATGTCAACAGATACAACCATGCATGTAACTGATTGGTAATACAAAATGAAGCTTCTATTCTTCTAAGATATACTAGATTTCAGCAGTTGGAAACTGATATGCATGCAAGGTAACAAGGGACATCTTTTGTTTGATAAGCTTCTCTCAACAATACCAAAGCAGCGCAATATGTTGTCACTTTACCACTACACGTCACTGTCCAATATACACTAGACCATATGAGGCAACAGCACCAGGTCCTGGCTCCTGTTGATGGAAGCTTCAACCAAGATGAAACCGCAATAACTTGAGAAAAGTTGTGTTGTCTTTCTCATCTCACTTATAGAAGAATCAACAAGGACTTTTTAAGTAAAAAAGCTAAAGTTACAAAATGAATTAAGAACAGTGGTTGTTTATTTGCTCCAGACTTCCAGATCACCAGAAACATGGCACAATCATGTACTATTGATGCTAAACACATACAGCCACAGCTTTATGATAGAGTACAAGATCCTAATGGTTAAGATCTTGGGTTGAAGTACCCACTGTCCCACTCTCCTTAAAATTTAAGACACCTTACTCTTCCTCCCGTTTACTCGTGCATTAAATTAATTTTTTTATAAAAAAAACAACCCACATATTAGACATGTATAGTCCAGCCTTGTATTAGAGTATGTCTACACCTTGTAACCCCAGCCCATTGGGCTATATATATGAAAGGCCACCCTGTAGAGAGACAGGGAATTAGGGAAACACCTCCCACCCTTTAGGGGGGGGGGTCGTCCTTTCACATATATGGTCCAATGGGCTAGGGGTTACAAGGTGTCCACATACACGTATATGGGTAGACTATACATGTCTAATACCACAAAGCAATCAGTTTAAAGATTTTCTAAAGGGTCTCTTTACAATGATATGCCCACTACAAATGCTGAGGGCAACGAAATAAAAAAAACCTTAAATAGTGGGTTGGCCAACCAGTGCATTTCATCATGAGATCAACTAAACATGGCATAACACTAAAGTTCAACCTCATAGAAATTCGACCAGATAAAACTGTCATTTAAAGAATCCACACACACACACACACAAAAGACACTGTTTCACTTCCTTTACATAAATAAAAAACATTTTTTGGCTCCATTCATACGCTGCAAGTTCACTATATTTAAGGTTGTGATAACCAAGACAACAAAAAAATAAGGGCACATGAAACATACACACGAAGACATAATGGCTGTAACTTGTATTGGAAGAGACAACCATATACATATAATAAACTAGATTCATGAACTGCTATGAGGATACACTAGAGGCGAAACAAAAGGCCAACCTGGAAGAGCATAGTGAACATAATACCATACTTTGAAGCACATAATTCTCTACAGCCAGCATGTATTAAAAAAATCATAAATATGTCTTATAAGTGAATGATGCTATTGACGCATAGATTTATACTAGGATTATGACCACAACTCTGGTACATGTACCCCATGCACAGACCTAATTGTTATGCAGAAATGTTTGGCATTTTTCGGCAAAGTCTAACACAGAGTTTAGTGAGAAATTGTATTTTGCCATGAGAAATTGAGCACACATGAATAGAAAATAGTCAAAATGTATAGCAGTACAGCAAACAGATGATTCACGATTGAATGCATTTACACAAGTATGCAGCATACCTTCCAGAACAAGGTAATCTGACGATCCTTTTCTTTGTAGCCATTATATTGAGTATGCGATTTCCAGTCTTGCAGATTTATTGCGTTGTTGCTTCCCCCTAACAGTCGATCTAAGTCTTCTAGATCTAAACACTCAAAAAAAACTCTTCCCGGCGTTTTGGATTAACTAGTATGTCAGCAAATCCTTCCGTGAAATGGGTTAGCTGAGATGAAATCGAGTCCACAAAGATATTCTTAATAAGAAGATCAATGTAATGCTCTCTGTTCCCGATATTCACACTGATATCCTGTCCTCCAGGGCAAAGATCAATAACCTTTTCAGTACCTAATTCATGAGCTCCTCGAGAAAATGTCAGGTATAGATTATCAATTTCAGCAGCATCCATCTCTAGAATCTTTTTACAGCTTGCATATTTGACAGGATCTGCAACAGAAATATCTTCTAATGTAATACTTCTCCCAGCAAGATGCAAGAACAGAGTACGGTCTAGCACAACTCCAACTTGCACTTTATGCATCAAGGCTAATCCAATTATTCGTCCCGCAAAAGTGAAGTATTTCAGGTGTAGTGGATCCACAGCAGATGCTGCAATATGCAGATAGCTGTCAAAGGTTAGAGGATATCGGGGCAACATCACTGTGGACACCAATTGTCTCACAAATAATGGATAAATAAGAATCAATTAAACAGAATAAAGGACAAAAGATTGCATGCTAAATATGATAGGTATTTTTTTTATATATAGGCAGTGTAAACATACAAATTACATCATAATCTTCTCATTTCATGAAAGCATAATCATGGAATCAATGAAGGCTCCTGTTGGATACATTAAAGTGTCTTCGGTCAAGCATAGGCTTATCACATAAGGCAGCTTTCAGTATAGATAAGATCAACAAAACGGATTTAAAGTGATAAGCTCAAAAATATACTTTAGTGTCGCCACATTTTTTCCCATCTGATTGTATCAGACACACACACACACACACACACACACACACACACACACACACACACACACACACACACACACAATGTCAAACTACCATTTAGTACTCCCTCGGGTCACAAAATAGATGTCATATAGGAAATAAATGAGTTCAAATTTTCAAAGCTCAATGCTTTCAAATATCTAGATTGATACATGGAACATACTGTAGAAAGTGGTAAGTTCACTAGTACCCAGGAAACTTACTTTTCGTTCAAGTAGAACCTAACCGTTTATCCTCAGGACAAGGTGAGAAGAGAACTTGCTTCGGACTGAAAAGAGCTTTGCACACTAAACAAAACCATTCCCTCAGAACGCCAGGACCTGTAGCTTCCTCATTCTTAAACTCCATAAACAGCCCACCGCGAAGCTCAGTTTGTTTCGCCTGTGCAATGTAATTGAAGGATTCATCAAGTAAATGCGATCGATCGATTAACATCTCATGCAGCTCCCCATAATCATCCTTCCCTTCAGGGAGCATCATGAAGACTAAATTCCTTCTTGCCTCGAAGCAAAGGAGATTCTTATGTTTCACAAGCCAATGTAGACGCTCGTTTCTCTTGGAACAACGGACAAGAGCATTGAGTGGCGCCCTGTGTGCCAGCAATACAAGCTTTAGGTTGTGACCTACATCCTCATAAATCGCTGAGATGAAATCGAGTTCAGTCAAAATAACCAGGATGTGTGATCGAGCAGCCCATGTGGTTTGACTATCCATGACCCCGGTACTCTCTGATGATAATGATAGATCCATCTCCAATGTCTTCAGGCACTCATCCAACCTCTTCAACATATCCATCGACATGCTGTGGAACCTCCATATCCATGTGTCACCATGCTCAGACTCCCTGCTGTACAGATTACTGGGCATCGGCCCCTCACCAGAAAATCAATGGCGTGCCTGCTGGCACATCACTTTGAGGAAGTTTGAGAACTCATCCAGATCACTAGGCAATATAGTCATCGGCATTGATGCAAGTCCATCAAGGACCACATCGACTGTTTCACGGGCCAATGGCAGGACTTGCTCGATCAACCTGGTTGGTGAGTTCATAGAAGGGGCAGCCTGGGGCGAGTGGATAAGACTGAGGCAAGTGTGCGACGGCATGATCTATACAGTAATTCCTTCTTGCCCGCAGCCAAGGAGAGCAAGCGGCAGAATTCAAGCAGCACTGGTGCCGTGACGACCAGTACGTCCATCGGTAAGGACGAAGGGTCTGTGGCGACAAAGCATTTGATTGCACTCTCGGCGTAGGAGCGGAAAGGGGAATTTGAGAGGTGGAGGCGAACCAGAGCTAAGGCGGCGCCGGCCTGCAGGAAGATGTCCAGGTACTCGGCGGCGTGGTCCGCCGCGGCCCGGTCCTCGCCTGCAGGGGCGCGATCGTGGCGGGAAAGCCCCAGGTTCGCGCGGTGGGCGCGGAGGATAAACTCCTTGACGAGTTCGTCGAGGGAGAAGGCGGCGGCGGCGATCCTAGAGGGCTCGGACTCCGCGGCGGCGGCAGTGCTGGCGATGTGCGACGCGAGCTGCCACGCGTGAGGGTGCTGGGTGGACCTGAGGCGCGCCAGGAGGTGGAGTGTGGAGTCCGGCGGGAGGCGGAGCTCGGCGAGGGTGGACTCCGGCGCGAGCTGCCGCCCCGCGTAGAGGAGCCGCAAATCGCGGCCATACCCGCAGGCGCCGAGGTGGTCGAGCACGGCGCCGACGGTGTCGTCCCGCCCCGCGTGCATCGCGATGGTCCGGGAATCGGTGGCGCGCACGAAGAAGTGCAGCTCCCGCGGCGACGCGGGGGCGACGAGGCGGAGGCCGCCGCCGCCGCCGCGGAGGCGCCATCGCCCCCCGAAGCGGAGGCCGAGGCCGACGAGGACGACTCGGCGGCGTCGGCGCCGGCGTGGGCCATCAACGGCTGCTTCGATGATGGGGGGAGGGCATGATCGGGCGCGTCCCGGCGGCGCTTGGAGGTGCGGCGGAGACAGGCGAGCGCGGCGGACATGCTTAGATCGGGTTCATCGGGGTCGGGGAGGGCGGAATTGAGGTCGTGCCGGCGAGGGGGAGGTTGGGGGCGAGGGTTTAGGAGGACCGGAATTTGGGGGGAGGAGGAAGCTGGAGGAGGTTGGGGTGGGGTGGGGAGTGTGAGATGGCTTGTTTGGGCGTGGTCTTTCTCTTTCCTCGCTCTTCCTCCTCGGTTCGTTTGGTTTGGCGTCTTGTTTCTGCTTCTCGTACAAGGGATGGATGGCTTTGGAGGGGTTTTTTCTTTTTGGCGTCGCCTTTTTTTTCCCCTTCCTCTGATCGAGTTGCGTTAGGGTGCCGTATGCGCCGTGCGCCGCGCGTTCTCATTACTCGTAGCAGCCAGCATTGCCAAGTGTCCTGCGTGAGAAACCGAGCTATGTTTGGACTCCATCTGTTAGCTAGCGAGATTTTGTTTCAATTTTTCAGAGTTTCCATCCATATACATGTCTCATGTATTTTTGGTGACTTGTTTCCGTTGCCAACTCTGCAATTTATAGCCAAATTTATCTTATATTGTTGATGTCTTACCAAACTAATAAAACGATATCGATGATACCATATATTCTAATTTCATTTGATCCTACCTAAAGATCTCATATGATTCTTCTACATGGAATTCTGTAGCATATTCATACTACGATCCTACACTACAATACATACTACTCTTCTCATTCTAAATTATATGACGTTTTAACTTTTCTAGATATATAATTATTACTATGTACTTATTAGGGTACCCTAGTGCCCCTTAGACATAGAGAAAGCTTTAAGAACCCTACTCCCCTTGTTACTCGGCATATAAGGCAAGGCAAAGGCTAATGTATAGGGGATTGGACCTCAAATCAAGCTGAGCAACCCTAGATCATTGCTAGTGTAACGCTCTTCTACCATCTCTTTATTGTAAGAACTTGATTCAACATCTAACACGAAGAACTAGTTGTTGATAGGGCTTAGATGCCTGGACTAAGTGAAATCATTTGTATCTTGAGTGCTTAACCACCGGAGTCCCACACATCAACCCATCGATCGAATCACTAATCCCCACTGTGGTTTTGAACCCATGATAGTAATGTTCCCGTGAAGGCCTTAGTGGCATTTTGATGTCGACCCTCAACTTGACACGGAGCGGGGGGATAAGGAAACCCTTTCTTTGGTGGAGAAACTCCACAGGAAAGATGGTGCCAAGGTGATCGAAAGAGTCGGGCAACAAGTGGTGTGTATTGGCATACGATACTCGCCTTGGTTGGCGAGCTCAATACCATGACGAGGGAAGCCTGGTGACCGAGAACATACTTTTGGTGGTGCTCTAATGCGGACTTTGGGCTATGTTTTGGCAATTGATACCATGGGATAAATTACCTTTGTCCCAGGGTTTGCCCTTCTAATTCTTAATCTTTAGTTATCGTGTTTATTTTTTTTTTTTTCGCTTTGTGCATGCTTTACGTGATATTTACCTTTCTATATTAACTTAGGCTAGTTGATAGAATTGGCTCTAGATTGCTAAACTCTTCATGAGTTAAGGGGTAAGGATGAGCACATGTGGCAGAACCTCCTAAATTATATGGCCCATAAGCACCTGACATTGTCCTTAAGACCTCTGTCACCGCCGTACTTGAGTACCACATAACCTAGAATGTTACGTCGGGTGAAACCCCGATGAACCATGTTTCCTCGAGGATCGATACTTACGAGAGACATCACAAGTATTACAACAGTTTTCATACAAAATACCAGAGTAGCGAAAGAATTACAATAACTTAATTTACAAACTTTTTGTCAAACTTAAACAAACCAGAGTAGCATTATTACAAAACAGCGGAAGTATCATTACTTAACCTTATTACAATCACACAACAAAAAGTGCCCCCGCCCACGGGCCACACAACTTATTCCTCGGCGGACTCTTCCTCGATCACCGTCATGCAACAAGGGCCGTAGCACTCTTGTCCATGCGGTTCACCCGCAACAGGGGGTTGAACAAACCCCGAGTACAAAAAAAATACTCCCGCAAGACTTACCCGACCAAAAATTGGGGAGAAGACTCAGGAATGCTGGCTAATAGGAATCAAGGTAAGGCTTTAGCAAGATCAAATGACACCTTTGCAAAAAGAGACTAAGCCAGTCCTTACTTTACTACATCAATCACTTGCCAATCATGTAACGGATTCAAAACTTTCCATCATCAACTTCCATCATTACTACGATGCTGGGAACTCGGATCACGGCTCCCATATCGTGGAGCACACGACGATTCGAATCGCTTTTATATACCCAAATTGGGGCTTCCTAGCCACACGATGTATGCAGGACCGAACATCTTGCATATATCAACTCACACTTGCATTTCTCCGCACTGAACGGGTCCTAGCCACGAGAGTGCAAGTACACCATCTTCCTACGCCGTCGGCCACAACCGCCGACGGGTGCACTCGTAGTATGGGTACACGTTACTTCCCGTTCGGTGTCCGTTCTCGTATGGATCATACAAGGGAGCTTACCGCCATTAGCATGCGACTAGTACTATCCAATAACCTCATGATCCCAGCGCCAAACAACGGACGGTCCTTAACCGACATAAGTGGACGACACTACACCAGGGCACTAGCCCTTCCTGATGCAAGTCACTCCACCGACGTCTCAAGTTACTCATCATCATGTTCTTGTTGTATACCATTGACCCCCGTCGAACAAGGATAAACAACAAGCAACATCAGGTTTTCGTAATTGCCCTCAACGGGGATTTTGTTATCACACTTCGAAAACATTTTATTTATAAAGCCTATGCTATCAGCAGAGCGAAGCGTATACTAAGCATTTTATAAATCAAAACAGGTATCCAGGATAATATAGCAAGGTACGGTAAATGCATCAAAGTAGGATATCACACAACTCCTACACCTAATGCATTGTATCATCACATGAAAGCATAAAAACTTTTCGAAATACAAGGACGGGTTTGTATGCATCCGGGGCTTGCCTTGGGGCTCGACGAAGTTAGGTGCGGTGATAACACCGTTGAGATCAAGACCAACCTCTTTCACGCCGAACACCTTCTTCGGGACGGCACGGCTACACGATTGAGATGCATGATCACAATGCAGTAGTAAAAAGAGCATGCGATAATGATGCAACGATTGTAAACCTATCTTGAGTACAACTTTCCTTCACGGTATAGTTGCACTAAGAAGGTATAACTAGCGTCGACGACGACGGACTAACGATACGCAATCAACATAAAATGCCGAAGTTCATTAGGGTTAATGACCTAGGGTCATCACTCAATCCCAAAATCAAGCAACCCTAATAGTGATTAGAGGTAATTACTAATTTATTAACCATTTTTATAGTTGTCGAAAGCCACTAATTAAACATACTAATTAAAGATTAATTGAACCCTAATTAGCTAAAGGATTAATTAATTAACACTAATTAACTAGGGTTTTAATTAAGCATAATACAAAAAATTAATCAAAACCTGATTAAACTTTATAATTAAGATCATTATCATCTAATTAGCACACAAAACAAATTTCATAATTTTTGGACTTATATTTTAATTATTAAAAATAATGGAAGTTGCCTTTATTAATTAAAAGAGCAATTTATTGCATATGTAAAAGTTACTCAAAAATCAAAGTTAACATTTTTCCTAGGTAGAGCATCACTCAAGGATCTCAGATATATATTTTTCACATTTTTACTTGCCCAAATGAAATTTTAACAAAAAGATGAAAACTGTGCTTTAGAAAATCAATTTGGAAAAAGAAAAGTATTTTCCATCTTCTCCTGTGGCATCATGCGGCCCATCCGCACAGCCCGGCTCGCCACTGCTGCAAGAAGCGCAGCATGCGGCCCAGCCCATGAGCGTGGCCCGCCCGCGCGCGCCTCCCTTTCCCCCCTCTCGGCTCACCGACAAAGCGGGCCGGGAAGGTCGGCCCGTCTCCCTCCTCTCTCCGCCGGCCGAGACGGGACCACGGGCGGCGGCGCCGGTCGTTTCGTCGACGACGACCTCTCCGGCGACGAGAACGGTACCGCTACACTCCTCGCACCAAGACGCGTCCATCAAGCTACTATACGGCTACGACGCTCCACCGGAGCACACATGACGGCGATCGCGGCGGGGGGGCACGCCGGAGTATGTGGCGGCGCTGACGGCAATTCGCCGTTGCAGACCATAATAGGCAGTGGCAACGCTTTAGAATGGTCAAGGAGGCTCACCACAACACGGTGTTCGTGTTGGTTTGAAGAAACAAAGAGTAGAGGCAGACGGGCGCGGCGGCGGGACGTGCGCGGACGGAGTTGGGGAAGATGATGGTGCGCGAGCAACTCAGGCGGTTACAGCTCGCACCTCTTGGCTCAAAAGGTGCGCACGGGTGTGGCGGACAGGGTTGCAAACGCAATTTGGCAGTGGTGAAGCGTGGTGGGCGTGCTTTGCCGGCGACAGAGGAGAGCGACGGCGGCGATGAGGAAGAAAAAGAAAGGAAATTGGCGGCCGGCATCGCCTTTTATAGGGCAAAGATAGACCGTGGAGCTAGCTGGCGACGCCACGACCCCGTCCAGGTGGTTGGTTTCGAGGGATCGCCGGTGAAGACGCGAGAAGAGCCACGGCGGCGACGACCGGCCGGCATGGGCTCGGTGGCAAAGGTGTCCCCCCCCTGTAGTAGTCTTGTACGCTGGATGCTCTCACTCTCCCTTCTCAAATTACTCCGAAATTTTGAACTGCACTCAAAATTCTCCAAAAATATGAGTTGCACAACTTTTCAGGCTCTACAACTTTTACTAAAGAAGTTTTGTCATATTTCAAATAGATTTTGAATTTGCATTTCAAATTCAAAAAATAGGGCAAAACCTTAATTTTAAGGATTTCAAAATTACTTTTAATTTTTGAATAAAAGATGAAAATCTCCAAAAATAAAAGTTGTTTCATTTTTTCAAGATCTACAACTTTCATTAAGAAAGTTTTTCATGAAACTAAATAATTTTTTGAATTGGAGTTTAAAACTCAAAAGGGGATACTTTCCAATTTAGAGAACTTTTGAAATTAGTTTAAATTTTATTTAAAAACTTGAAAAACTTTATATACCAAAGTTGTAGAGCTCAAAGAGATACACAAACTGTATTTTTGGAGTTTTCCTAAATTTTGAATATTTTGGGATGAAATTGAGAAAGGGACAAAAACACTTGAAATTTAGGATTTTTGAAAAGGAATTTCAAATTGGACTTTTGGGCAATTAATTAATGGTGTTGTGGTACTTTTAAAACCCAACCAATAGTACACTTTCAAAGTACAAACTTTATACTTTGAAATAGTACCAAAGTTTGGTAGGCTTTATTTAGAAAATTAATTATGGTTAGCTCATCAAATTTGAAAATGAAATTCAATTTCCCACACTTAGCCATCAAGCTAGGGTTTGGGATTTTGAATTCCAAATTCAAATATGATTCTTCCTTGCACCTCATTTGACTTGTAAAACACGTTTGGGGTGTGAGTCGAGAGTTAGCCAAACACTTGCAAACATCAAGGTTGATTTTAGTTGATTGCTTTATAAATCAATTTAAACATGGAGATAAAGTTTAAATGGTATATGTATGCACATACGATATAAAAGGGCGCAAACAACCCTAGAATTGTAAACTCCTTTTATTCATTTGCATTAATGTTCTCTAATTATGAATGCTCATGCAATGATGATGATGACATGGCAGGTTTAAGTTAACGTAACACCGGGGGTGTTACATTATATTCCCCTTAAAAGGAATCTCGTCCCGAGATTCAAAGCTTAGGGCTAAGTAATGGAAAAGGAAATGTGTCAAGCAAACACATCTTACATGATTTCATAAGGGAGGTAGAAAGGTTCATATTACAAGTCTCATGTTTTCAGAAAGTCACAATTCTTAAAAACGAATCGTGGCTTAGGAGAAGGAAAGAATAATCTCCGGAAAATACTCATTCCAAAAATTCCTTAAACCAATTTATTCCAAAAATCAAATCTATATTTTGATCCTTCAATACCACTAGATTTGTGGGATAGAGATATCCTCCAAGAGATATAGGAACTTGATATATCATTTCCCGTGTGCATATATGCCCTCCCGGCGAGTGCACCAGAAATTCATCTTTGATTTCTTTTATGGGGATTTTATGCTTTTCAACGAAAGTACGGTTGATAAATGTATGTGATGCACCAGAATCAAATAATGTAATTGCAGGATGACTGGTGACAGGGAACATACCCATTAAAAACAGGTTCTCCTTTAAGAACATCTCCGGTTTGGACATGATATACACGCCCAGTCTTCTTCCGGCATTCACCTTCGTGACATACCGTGATTTACCTCCGCCTTGGTTCCGATATCGCTGGTTACCGGATCTTTGTTGGAAGTTGGGATCACTTTCGTCTTTGGATAAGGACAATATTGAATGAAGTGTCAGGACTCTCCACGCTTAAAACAGGACCTCTACCAAAGTGGATGGCGCCTGGGGAGCCGGTGGAGGGGAGTTCGAATACCCCCGGTATTCGGGCCGCTGGGGATGGGTTGGGGCAGTAGGGTGAGTATACACCTGTTGCCTGTGGGCTTGCTGCTGCTGTGGTGGGTAGTAATAGGGTTCGTGACTTTGTTGGTGCTGTGGATAGCGGGATTGCTGGTGGGTATGCTGAGTAGGGTGGAATATAACCTTCTGGCGTTTTTGGATTCCGCCAGAAAGGTTAGAGGAAGCACGCCGCTCTTCACTCTTCTGTTTAAGCATGGATCTTTCATAAGATATTGCAATATCCACAGCCTCATAAAATGTGGCATTCGGATTTGCAGTAAGGTGGGTTTCAACATCACTCTTTAAACCCCGAATAAAACATTTCTTTTTCTTGATGTCCGTATCCACATGTTCCGGTGCATACTGTGATAGATGACTAAACAGATTCACATACTGCACTACTGACCGACCACCTTGCTTTTATGGCTAGAAACTCTTCCAGCTTTGCTTGCATCACCCCGTCGGGAATGAAGTGCCGATTTAAATGCATCTTGGAACATGGCCCAAGTGACTTGCTGACCAACTGGCTGACGTGCGAGAAAATTTGCCCACCATGCAGATGCAGGGCCTCTCAACTGTTGGGCAGCAAACTTGGGTTTCAACAAGTCGGGACAACCCTCTAGCAGGTCAAACTTTAGATTTATAATACGGCCGGTCATTAGCTTCTAGGGGTTCCTCAGCCCTTGTGAACACCGGGCGGACGAGTTTCGTTGAAGTCCGTGATATGTGATTTTCGTCGTGATTACGACGACCATGATTCTCATGTGGTGCATCACGATTTTGTCGACTTATTTCCCCGTAGCATACGGGCATTCTTAGTGGTGGCATGGACTAAAAGCCGCCACAAGCGGCGTCCCAAAGACGGTGGTGCTTGTGGTGCCCGAGGGACCTCACCTCCCTCGTGTGAAGAACCAAAGACGAGTGTTGCTAGACATCCTGTTATAGACAAGATCATATTTATTCACAATCATCACACAAACTAGCTACATGCTATTCTGTAGGAAGAATAGATAGGACCTATAAGATTGAGACCCTTAGGGCTAGCAAGAATAGGATTGATTTTACTTAGCCCAACCACTTTTTAACGGGATACAAGTTTAAACTTGTGAATTAAACATGATGCATGATCGAACCTACTTAATCAAGCAAAAGACTTTTTTTAAAATAACATAAGCATACTTTTAGTAATATAGGGCAAAAAGAAAACAACATGATACTCCGCTTAAGACTCTTTTTAAATAGCACCTAGAAGGCTACAAGAAAGAATTAAGACGGAAAGCGAAGCAATTTGGACCAAACCACATTTAACTTTTGGATCCAAAACATTTTGAAGTTGAAAGAAAAAGTAATATCTGTGAGTATCTTTGCAAGTACCGCCCGATACCCCTCTCGTGGGCGTAACCTCCTAAATTATATGGCCCACAAGCACCGACATTGTCCTTAAGACCTCCGTCACCCGTACTTGAGTACCACATAACCTAGAATGTTCTGGCGTCGGGTGAAACCCCCGATGAACCACGTTTCCTCCAGGATCGATACTTACAGAGACATCACAAGTATTACAACAATTTTCATACAAAATACCAGAGTAGCGGAAGACTTACAATAACTTAATTTACAAACTTTTTGTCAAACTTAAACAAACCGTAGTAGCATTATTACAAAAACAAATGGAAGTATCAAGATTACTTAACCTTATTACAATCACACAACAAAGTGCCCCCGCCCACGGGCCACACAACTTATTCCTCGGCAGACTCTTCCTCGATCACCGTCATGCAACAAGGGCCGTAGCACTCTTGTCCATGCGGTTCACCTGCAACAGGGGTTGAACAAACCCTGAGTACAAAAAATACTCCGCAAGACTTACCAGACCAAAAATTGGGGAGAAGACTCAGGAATGCTGGCTAATAGGAATCAAGGTAAGGCTTTAGCAAGATCAAATGACACCTTTGCAAAAAGAGACTAAACCAGTCCTTACTTTACTACATCAATCACTTGCCAATCATGTAACGGATTCAAAACTTTCCATCATCAACTTCCATCATTACTACGATGCCGGGACTCGGATCACGGCTCCCATATCGTGGAGCACACGACGATTCGAATCGCTTTATATACCCAGCTGGGGCTTCCTAGCCACACGATGTATGCAGGACCGAACATCTTGCATATATCAACTCACACTTGCATTTCTCCAGACCAGAACGGGTCCTAGCCACGAGAGTACAGTACACCATCTTCCTACGCCGTCAGTCACAACCGTCGACGGGTGCACTCGTAGTATGGGTACACGTTACTTCCCGTTCCGGTGTCCGTTCTCGTATAGATCATACAAGGGAGCTTACCGCCATTAGCATGCGACTAGTACTATCCAATAACCTCATGATCCCAGCGCCAAACAACGGACGGTCCTTAACCGACATAAGTGGACGACACTACACCAGGGCACTAGCCCTTCCTGATGCAAGTCACTCAACCGACGTCTCAAGTTACTCATCATCATGTTCTTGTTGTATACCATTGACCCCGTCGGAACAAGGATAAACAACAAGCAACATCAGGTTTTCGTAATTGCCCTCAACGGGGATTTTGTTATCACACTTCGAAAACATTTTATTTATAAAGCCTATGCTATCAGCAGAGCGAAGCGTATACTAAGCATTTTATAAATCAAAACAGGTATCCAGGATAATATAGCAAGGTACGGTAAATGCATCAAAGTAGGATATCACACAACTCCTACACCTAATGCATTGTATCATCACATGAAAGCATAAAAACTTTTCGAAATACAAGGACGGGTTTGTATGCATCCGGGGCTTGCCTTGGGGCTCGATGAAGTTAGGTGCAGTGATAACACTGTTGAGATCAAGACCAACCTCTTCACGCCGAACACCTTCTTCAGACGGCACGGCTACACGATTGAGATGCATGATCACAATGCAGTAGTAAAAAGAGCATGCGATAATGATGCAACGATTGTAAATCTATCTTGAGTACAACTTTCCTTCATGGTATAGTTGCACTAAGAAGGTATAACTAGCGTCGACGACGACGGACTAACGATACGCAATCAACATAAAATGCCGAAGGTCATTAGGGTTAATGACCTAGGGTCATCACTCAATCCCAAAATCAAGCAACCCTAATAGTGATTAGAGGTAATTACTAATTTATTAACCATTTTTACAGTTGTCGAAAGCCACTAATTAAACATGCTAATTAAAGATTAATTAAACCCTAATTAGCTAAGGGATTAATTAATTAACACTAATTAACTAGGGTTTTAATTAAGCATAATACAAAAATTAATCAAAACCTGATCAAACTTTAATTAAGATCATTATCATCTAATTAGCACACAAAACAAATTTCATAATTTTTGGACTTATATTTTAATTATTAAAAATAATGGAAGTTGCCTTTATTAATTAAAAGAGCAATTTATTGCATAAGTAAAAGTTACTCAAAAATCAAAGTTAACATTTTTCCTAGGTAGAGCATCACTCAAGGATCTCAGATATATATTTTTCACATTTTTACTTGCCCAAATGAAATTTTAACAAAAAGATGAAAACTGTGCTTTAGAAAATCAATTTGGAAAAAGAAAAGTATTTTCCATCTTCTCCCGGGGCATCAGGCGGCCCATCCAAGACAGCCCGGCCTGCTCACCTGCGCAGCGCAGCACGTGGCCCAGCCCATGAGCGTGGCCCGCCCGCGCCCTCCCTTCCCCTCTCGGCTCACCGACAAAGCGGGGCCGGAAGGTCGCCTGCCTCCCTCCTCTCTCTCCCTCGGCCGAACAGACCACGGCGGCGGCCGCCGGTCGTTCTCATCGACGACGACCTCTCCGGCGACGAGAACGGTACCGCTTACACTCCTCGCACCAAGACGTGTCCATCAAGCTACTATATCGGCTACGACGCCCACCCGAGCACACATGACGGCGATCGCGGGGCGCTCCTGCACGCCGGAGTACGGCGGCGCGACGGCAATTCGCCGTTGCAGACCATAATAGGCAGTGGCAATGCTTTAGAATGGTCAAGGAGGCTCACCACAACACGGTGTTCGTGTTGGTTTGAAGAAACAAGGAGTAGAGGCAGACGAGCGCGGCGGCGGGACGTGCGGCGGCGCTGACGGACGGAGTTGGGGAAGATGATGGTGCGCGAGCAACTCAGGCGGTTACAGCTCGCACCTCTTGGCTCAAAAGGTGCGCACGGGTGTGGCGGACAGGGTTGCAAACGCAATTTGGCAGTGGTGAAGCGTGGTGGGCGTGTTTTTTTTGCCGGCGGCAGGGAGGAGAGCGACGGGCGGCGATGTGAGGAAGAAAAAGAAAGGAAATTGGTGGCCGGCAGACGCTTTTATAGGGCAAAGATAGACCGTGGAGCTAGTTGGCGACGCCACGACCCCGTCCAGGTGGTTGGTTTCGAGGGATCGCCGGTGAAGACGCGAGAAGAGCCACGGCGGCGACGACCGGCCGGCATGGGCTCAGTGGCAAAGGTGTCCCCCCCCTTAGTAGTACTGTAGCACGCTGGATACCTCTCTCTCCCTTCTCAAATTACTCCGAAATTTTGAACTGCACTCAAAATTCTCCAAAAATATGAGTTGCACAACTTTTCAGGCTCTACAACTTTTATTAAAGAAGTTTTGTCATATTTCAAATAGATTTTGAATTTGCATTTCAAATTCAAAAATAGGGCAAAACCTTAATTTTAAGGATTTAAAAATTACTTTTAATTTTTGAATAAAAGATGAAAATCTCCAAAAAATAAAAGTTGTTCCATTTTTTCAAGATCTACAACTTTCATTAAGAAAGTTTTTCATGAAACCAAATAATTTTTGAATTGGAGTTTAAAACTCAAAAGGGGATACTTTCCAATTTAGAGAACTTTTGAAATTAGTTTAAATTTTATTCAAAAACTTGAAAAACTTTATATACCAAAGTTGTAGAGCTCAAAGAGATACACAAACTGTATTTTTGGAGTTTTCCCAAATTTTGAATATTTTGGGATGAAATTGAGAAAGGGACAAAAACACTTGAAATTTAGGATTTTTGAAAAGGAATTTCAAATTGGACTTTTGGGCAATTAATTAATGGTGTTGTGGTACTTTTAAAACCCAACCAATAGTACACTTTTCAAAGTACAAACTTTATACTTTGAAATAGTACCAAAGTTTGGTAGGCTTTATTTAGAAAATTAATTATGGTTAGCTCATCAAATTTAAAAATGAAATTCAATTTCCCACACTTAGCCATCAAGCTAGGGTTTGGGATTTTGAATTCCAAATTTAAATATGATTCTTCCTTGCACCTCATTTGACTTGTAAAACACGTTTGGGGTGTGAGTCGAGTTAGCCAAACACTTGCAAACATCAAGGTTGATTTTAGTTGATTGCCTTTTATAAATCAATTTAAACATGGAGATAAAGTTTAAATGGTATATGTATGCACATACGATATAAAGGGGCGCAAACAACCCTAGAATTGTAAACTCCTTTTATTCATTTGCATTAATGTTCTCTAATTATGAATGCTCATGCAATGATGATGATGACATGGTAGGTTTAAGTTAACGTAACACCGGGGGTGTTACAGCACACTAGAAAATCCTTAGGAATACTCGGTTATAAATATTTTCTGATTTTCTAGTGGACTATAGTCCTATGTCTAAGGTTTTTAATTAGGCACCCAGTTCACCCTCTCTTGGGCTCTCACTAGGGCCTTTCAATTGTTAACATATAGTTATGTTTCATTGTAAACAACAATATTGCTCTATTGAACATTCACAAGTATTGCATCAACTCGAACTTGTATTTTGATAAAAAATAAGTGATGTTGTATTTGCCTTGAAGATTGAAAATAGTTGTCATTTTATCCAGAAAGTGGTTGTTCTAGTAAATATATAGATTAAAAAAAGATATTAGACTGTAGGAATTCAGTTCTAGAACCTCCCTAAATCATATTAACATTTTTAGAGACAATTATCTAAACAGGCCATATTTGCAAATCAAGATCGTGATATAATACAAACCCTATAAGCGGGTTTAACCCATTTATGCTTTTTAGTAAAAAAAAAAAAGAATGTGGAGAGTAGTGTGGCCAAAATAAATTTTAGAAAAGCATGCCGCTTGACTTTTAGTTTCAATTTATTTTGATTATAAATATTTTATAAATTTCACCAACATGTCCTACATATATAACATCATTTTATGGTGTATCTAAGTGGCTTTGTATGTAACACGCAGAAGCTTTATCTAATCTAACATTTGTTCTGGAGGAAAGATTATATCATGTTTTGAAAGAAAAGAAATGTCACGCGCTTACTTAATGCCCAGAGATAAGGGTGTCACCAAAAGTTAGTGCTTATATATCCTTGTTTTAAAATACGATGTTTAGGATAAGTTCATTAGCTAGTTTACTCTAAAAATAATAGTTTATTCTAAAGTTGTCTTATAAGCCGCAAAAGATCATACGACAAAGATGCCTGTTGGTCGCTGTTAGTCGCTATGCCGGGATTTACCAGCAACGACATTATATTAGTGCAATTATTTGGGGTTCAAGGCTATTCTTCCTCGTTCACCGCGTTAGGTGGACCCAACATCTACGATTTTTTTTGTGCAAAGAAATTTCTGTGTAAATATCGTTGAACATCGAGCAACCAACCGATAAATAAAACCGAATTTTCTGTGAATATAAAGAACAAAAAAACTGAGCCTGTTTCCTCAAGTGGGCCGGCATATGCGAGTAATGTCGAGTTCCGTCTGTCAAGCATCCAAATCTAGTCCTAGCAGTAGGCCCGTAAAAGTACCCGTTTGCGCCGAGGGCCCAGCCAGCGCAAGAATCACAAACTGTGCAGGCCTCTACCGCGCGGTTTCCCCATGAGACTAAACGCCGGTGGCAGCCCAGATCGGCTTAGCATGGCGGGGACTTTTTTATTTGTAATCCTTTTATTGATACAATAAATAATATAACTGTATTCAAATAAATTCTGCATATCTTAATATTTTTTTGGTCGTGTCACATGCATTAGCATGACAAAATCTGGCATGTTGGATAGTATTTGCAACATAGAAAACCTTATAACATCACTCCTCATGGTGTGACAAGATTGAACCTTAGAAAAATCATAACTTTTTGATATGGTATTGGATGAAGATGAATTTTTATAAAAAATATAAATCTGTGACTTTATAGTTTTAAGTTTTTTATTTGAGGACTCTGAGATGTTAAAAAATAATGATAAAATTTCAGCAAAGCATAATAATTATGTACTAGCGCCAACAACATATTAATGGTGCACTAGAGCTTGTTGTCTCATGGAAATTATATTTTGCTTATTGGCTGTGGCTAGTACTGACATCGTGTTCTACTGAAATGCATTTTTTATCGAAATAAAATCTCTAATTATATCCTAAACCATGTATTGCAGATCAGCTTATAGCAAACAATCGCTTCAAAAAAAAAAAAAAACTTATAGCAAACAATTTCAGCTAGTGGAGTATATATAGGTCTGCTCTGTCGAGTGTCGACAACAGCAGGAGCTAAGAGTACAGCGCGAGTAGTCGAACTTATCAAAGATTCCAATGATTAATTTATAATCATTCAAAAAGCAAAAGATTGAGTACGTGACGGTGGTTTCAGCTTGGATGATTGGATCACGAATTCACGATGGGCGGCACTGTGCAGCAGCATCTACAGTATCCGGTAGGCACCGGGCGCGGGCACGGGGCAGGCGACGCTCAAAGCACTCCGCAGGCAGTCGGCACGGGCTATCTCGTAGGCACAGAGGCTGCTGGGCTTGCCGCTAGTGGGCTAGTAAAAGGCCGTGACTTATTTGGGGTCCCCCTTTGCGAACCAGAGGCGCCAACGGCCCTGGGTGTGCGAGTGGCCGTTCCTCTCCAAACTTTTGTCGTGAAAAGTTTGGTTTTCCTCCCTAAACATTAAAGGAAAAAGTCTACTACCCCCAACCTATGGGGGTGACTACATAAACCCCCAACTATAAAATGGTCTGATTTACCCCTTAACTTTTCAAAACCGTCTATTTTACCCTCCAGGCAGGTTTTCAACGGCGATTTACTACAGTAACTCCGGGATTGCTACAGTAACTCCGGGATTGCTACAGCACCAGGTGGGTTTTGTCTTTTTCATTTTTTATTTATTTTCACCGAATCTTTGAAAAATCATAATAAATCATCGAAAAATCATAAAATAGAAAATCCAATTTTGTTGGACTTCACATAAGTAGATCTACACAGTGAACATATAATATGGTATACTTTAATACAAAAATTTTGCTAGTCTTTTTTTTTCTATTTATTTCTATTTGAATCTTTGAAAAATAGTAAATCATAGAAAATCATAAAATGGAAAATTAAATTTTGTTGAACTCCACATGAGTAGATCTACAGAGTGAATATATAATATGATATACTTTAGTCTAATAAAATAATTATAGAAGCTACAATTTTGAATTATTTTAATTAATTACGGAAAAGCATAAATCTAAAGCTACAAAGAAGAACTTTGTGCTAAAGTATACCATATTATATATTCACTCTGTAGATCTACTCATGTGGAGTTCAACAAAATTTGATTTTCCATTTTATGATTTTTCTATGATTTTTCTATGATTTTTCAAAGATTCAGCCCAAAATAAATAGAAAAAAAAAAAGACTAGCAAAATTTTTGTATTAAAGTATACCATATTATATGTTCAATGTGCAGATCTACTTATATGAAGTCCAACAAAATTAGATTTTTTATTTTATAATTTTTCTGTGATTTATTATGATTTTTCAAAGATTCAGTGGAAATAAATAAAAAAAGAAAAGACAAACCCACCTAGTACTGTAGCAATCCCGGAATTACTGTAGCAAGCCTCTGGTGAAAAACCGCATGTGGGGTAAAATAGATGGTTTTGAAAAGTTCAGGGGGTAAATCAGACTATTTCATAGTTGGGGGGTTATATAGTCACCCCCCATAGGTGGGGGGGTGAAGTAGACTTTTTTCAAACATTAAAACTAGACAAATAGTCTCTCTTAACTTTTTAAATCATGCACTTTATTTTCTCGGAGTGGTTTTAACGGTAGTTTTGCTATAGTGACAATAGTTTTGTCTTTTTTTATTTATTTTGACTAAATTTTTGAAAACCGTCATAAATCATAAAAAAATCAAAAAATAGAAAATCTAATTTTGTTGGACACCACATAAGTAGATCTATACATTGAATATATAATATGGTATGTTTTAGTACAAAGTTTTTACTAGTCTTTTTTTTATTTATTTTGGCTGAATCTTTAAAAAATCATAGTAAATCATAGAAAAATTATAAAATAAAAAATCTAATTTTATTGGACTCCACGTGCATAGGTATACAAATGAACATATAATATAGTATGTTTTAGTCTAACAAAATAATTATAGAAGTTACAGTTATGAATTATTTCAATTAATTATAGAAAAATGTAGATCGAAAAGCTACAACAAAAAAACTTTATACTAAAGTATACCATATTACATGTTCGTTTATAGATCTACTCACATGATGTCTAAAAAGTTGGTTTTCCATTTTATAATTTTTCTATGATTTTTCAAAGATGCAACCAAAATAAAAAAAAAACTAGTAGTAAAAACTTTATACTAGATCGAGCATATTATATATTTACTATGTAGATCTACTCATACGGAGTCTAACAAAATTAGATTTTACATTTATGATTTTTTTATTTAATTTAATATGATTTTTCAAAAATTCAGCAAAAATAAATAAAAAAAAGACAAAACTATTATCATTGTATCAAAACCACCATCAAAATCACTCCAGAGAGATAAAACACATGGTTTGAAAAGTTGAAAGAGATTTGCCTGGTTTTAAAATTCAGAAAGAAAAAACGAACTTTCACAAAGTTCAAGGAAGAAAAAAAAAACTTTTCCAGCCACGGTTCGCCTGTTTGGTTGGGTTGGGTGGGGGATGTGGAGACAATGACCAGAAATCCTCCTCTTGGGCTATTCCGGGTACAGGAGGGGAGACCACTGTGCCTCACAAAAGGTAAAGCACTGTTGCGCCAGGACAAACGAGCTGCGAGCGTTACGCTTTCATATAACGCAGACATAGGATCGTGTGACGGCCAACACGGATTTGAGGTGTAACCGAGAACGGAACGGCACGACCATTAATTGCTCGGGGCGCGCGCGTGCGACCGACTAGGACGCGTGCTGTTAAGTGCCAAGAGACCCCACGAGCAGGAAACATCAGGAGGCGTATGGGCTAACCGCTTCACCGGTGAACCTTGAGGTGACTGGACATGCTGCGCGTCTGCCCCAAAGCCACAACTTAATGGTGGCACAAATCATGTGCGAACAAAATAAGCTTACTATGATGAAAACGAGCTATCAGTTAACTTATCACCCGTATTGATATTCAGTAGCGGATCCAAGATAGAGATAACAGAGCGGCTAAACAATAAAAACTTAGAGCTAAAGCTACAAATTCATAATAATTTGATACTAAGTAACAGTGAATTAAGAAAAAAAATAAGGTTTATTAGGAGGTTGTAGCCTTGGTAGTTCCTCTTTGGATCTGCACTGCTGATATTGACTGTTATTAAATTCTTCTAAAATAAGCTAGGCCAATGCTGCTGATTTTATCTTACTGGATTATTATTAATTCTACTAGTGCAAAGCGCGCTCCTGCGCGCCTAGCAACGTCAGCTGAGTATACATGAGATAGTTGTTGTCAAAGCATTATATGTATATTTCATATAAATTCGATGTGCAGTGGATGACTAAGTATATAATTGTACAGATGGTGAAGAAATAAAAAGATAGAATAAAGACGCCATTGATGAGGAACTGGTGGTGCCCAAGAAGTTTTGTAGATATGCCCTTGCATCATCCTTGTCTTTTCTTTCAGCTGATGCTAGATGTGTCTCTGAGTGTCTAGCGGCTAGGACTCGCTTTTAGAGATTCTGAGTCTAAATGGATCGTTATGTAATGAATCTAGAGTTTAAACGTTCATAAGTATGCAAGAATAAAAAATATAAAAAATATATATGTATATTGATGGATTGGAGAATATGCTTTTTGACTTGAAAATAATTTAAAATATCAGCAAATGAATTGAAATTGCATACTTGGTCCTGTTTTTTAGCATAGCATGTGAGGAAATTGAACTTACTACGTAAACATGACAAAGGCAATAAATTAATTAATGATAAGATTTTTAGTTTGTGTGGCATGTGAGGAAATTGAGCTTACTACCTAAACATGACAAAGGCACATAATTAGTTAACCATGAGCTGCAAGGATGAAGCGTAGCCAAGGCCAAACGAAAGCAGCACGTAACACTATAACAGACAGTAAAGGATAACCTAAAAATGGGAACTAACTTGAGGAGAAGCGCAACGTATTTAGCACAAGACGCAGAGCATTCTAGCAAAAAAAAAAATGAGAGAAGAAAGGAAAGGCATTAATAAATCTAAGCGCGATCTACAGCTGGAGAAGCTTGAAAACAGCAGGCACTGAAGTTGAAAAATAAGTTAGAGTATGTAATGTGCATACCTGGGATATGTAAACATATCTTTGATTCATTTATGGATTAAAGATTAACTAAGAGTGTCAAGTAAATATATAAGTACATGCATTACATATGGTGTGTAATATTGGAAAAGCTAAAGAGGACTACATGGTCATGCATCTGCAGTGTGATGGTGTTTTGAACTGATATGGTGGTGATGCTGATAGCTGCAGAGAACAAAATATTTTGTCTAAGTGGAAGGAAGATCACATGCGATTCAAATATATGCAAATTATTATTATTGTTTTTGACAAACTAAGAATTACGGCCATAGATAAATTAGTATATATTGAGATGTTTATTCATTGTAGAATTCAGCTCTGTCATGAACAATATAGATGTGAAGTAAACTGTTCAGCATTTTTAAAGATAACATGAATCATATATTTTGGTCAAGACCTAAACTGAATGGTAACTGGAAACTTCAGAAATAAGGGGAATAAGCAGGGATTGCTTGTTTACCTGATATTTTATAGCTCAAACACACTAAGAGCTCTTGAAGGCTAGGCAGCAGCTGCTGCTGTTTTAGAAGCCAGCCAAGCTGCTGTATCTATCAGAAAAGCAGCTGCAGAAGGGCAGCCGAGCAGGTTAGCTACAGTTGTAGACATGGAAAAAATGAATTCATTAATGAAAGCTCTGTTCAGTTGTAAGGCTAAATAAAGATTGATAGATAGAAAAGCGCATGCTAAAGGTACATTCAGGCAGTAAATCTGGAGGTTAGAACTCTACCTATATTGCCTATGCGCTGCTTGTTAACATACACAATTAGAATTGAGACGATTCAGTTGTGAACTTCCATGCCTTATGGTTAATGTCTGCTCACAGAAAACAAATGTGTAAAACACATAGGAAGAAGAAAGTTCCTCCGGCAGAAATGGTTGCTGACTACATAATGAAGCACAACAATTTGCTACAAAATTAGACCAGAGGCGATGCAGTTCTGAATCTGAGATCTTCTAGGAGAAGTAATAGTAGCCAGCAAGTTAGGTAGCAGCATTTTTTGAGTGGATGTCATTCTTTTTCTGACAGTCAAGTTTGTTAAATAGAAATTATTTTCCTGTAAACAAATACAAAAAGATATTCCTTGAAGGATATAGCAATAAAACAGCATGGGACATCTGATTGTTTTCCACCACCTAGGCTATGCACATTTTGCAACTAACATCAGTGATGGCGTAGCTAGATTTTTATCAATGGGAGATAACACAGTGGCCTATTCATGTATATACTTTGTGGTGACTATAATGGCAAGACAGAGAATATGACATTCTACTCAAAAAAGAACCTATGTCATTGCTACCTATAATTTCAGGATTTGTCATCCCATTACTAAGACAGGTAAGAAGCATCTAGCAACGTAATAAGGAACACCTAGTAATGTAATAGATGCTACTGAAATCTTAACTAACCAAATAGTTTTTCAATGTTATTTTTTCAGGAAATCAGATCATGGTATATTGAAACAATCATTAATGTATAGTAGGAATACTAAAATGCCAAGACAATCCTATTAAAAGACTATCACCTGTTGTGTGAAAACAAGAAACCTTGTTGCATGTCAGTCTATATGAAACAGTGCTAAATCAAGCAAATACATTAAGGCTTGTAGTGCAGCTCTTTCAGTTTGCACTCACTGAACCTAGTAAATAAAAGGTTACATTGAGCTGGGACATTGGAGTTAAGCAATGCAAACATGTGGAGCTAGCTGAACAAAAAATCTATGGGTTGATCCACATAATACCATTAAGGATCAACCTGTGGATCAACCCGTGGATATTTTTGTACTAATAAGGACCAACCCGTAGATTTTTAGCTTATGTAGCTTATAGAAATCAGAACCTTTTGATGCTACACCTTTTAGTGGAGAAACATGAATTCAGTTTCTTACAAGGGTAAAAGAATACAAATATCTATATGGTAAAGCTATATATATGGTTGCAAAGCCATACTTCAGATTCCAGTGGCAGATTTCACATTAGCTAAAAGAAAAAAAAACAGATTTCAGATAGAAAAGAAATATCTATTGAAAGAACTATATAATAGGAATCAAAGAAGAGCCAATCCATAGCTTTAGTTCAAAAATCTAAAGGAAAACCAACCCTGATATTGCAATTTATCACTGTAGAATAGGAATCAAAGAAGGGTCAATCGATGTCTTTAGTTTAGAAATCTAAAGAAAAATATATCCTAATATTGCAGTTCATCAAGTAATGAAATACCTTAATAGCAAGAAAAATTACAACTACAACCTTTGGAAAAGGGTGTGCTCACTAATTGAACAAGCAATTAATTATGTCAAGGAAAGACATAACCGACAAACATGTGCTTAGTAACTAATGGAAAAAAAAACATAGCAATTAATACAACATTGTCTTCAAAAAACTAATGAAAATAACATGATTTACGGAACAATAAATTAATTATATAATCATCATTACACAATTCCGTTGTCTCATTAGTGTAATAAAGTTCATCATTGCACAATCCCTAGACCTTAGTAGACAATATGAATGAAATAATTAATCATATATAAGAAGAATATCAACCTACACATGTATATAATACATCTTTGTTCATCACACTTAATGCTACAGGATCTGAGACAAAGGAAGGCATGAAAGGAAGACATCATTGTTCATTACACTTAATGCTGCAGGGATCTAGACAAAGGAAGGCATCAAATTTTAGGATCCTAGAGAAACACATCAAATTTGAGGATTCTAGAGGAATCATAGGAGCCTAAAAAAAAGAAACCAGACAAGGAAAGTAGGAAGCATATAAAACACCGATATAGGTAGCTAGGGTTTCGTGGACCCGCCCGCATCGACGGCTTCCATGCTCGATGGCCTCCATGCCCGTTACACCGGGCGCCCTAGATGGCCGCTCCTCGTTGAAGAGGGAGCCGTCGACCTCGAGGAGGGAGCCGTCCTCACCGGGCGCCCTGGGACGGCCCGCACCGGTGAAGAGGGAGCCAGCCGGCCACACCGTGCGTATCACCGGTGTGGTACCGTGGGGAGGCATGGGCGGAGGTGGAGGGCGAGCAAGTGGAGGCGTGTGCGAGCAGCATAAGCGGAGGGGCGGAGGAGGGAGCGAGCGGAGGCGGAGCGGAAGAGGGACGCGAGCGGAGCCGGGCGTGAGCGGCGGCGGTGCGCGAGTGTGGCGTAACCTTCTAAATCATATGGCCCACAAGCACCTGACATTGTCTCTAAGACCTCTGTCGGCTATGCTTGTACACTATATAACCTAGAATGTTCCGTCGGGTGAAGCCCCAATAAACCACGATTCCTCCGAGGATCGATACTTACGAGACATCACAAAGATTACAACAGCTTTCATACAAAATACCGTAGTAGCGGTGTGGACGGAACCGCCCAATTTATACATGATTAAGCATGAACGTTCCGCTAACTACGACAGCACGTACATACTTTCACATGTATAAACCCGGTAGTCCGCCGAGAGTCACGAATGACCTCGGTAAATCAACTTTACAACCAGGATCGTACTCGATTAAGCAAATACATATCATATACTCAGAGTTCGCAGCCAAGAAGTAATTATCATAGTATAAAGAAATGAGTAAAAGTTTAGTCTCAAATCACTTTAAAATAAAACAAAGATTTGAAAAGATTACCAAATCGAAGACTTGAGTGATAGTGCTAGCTTAAACGACATCCTCCGATGAAGTATAGATAAGAAGTCTATATAGAGTAGCCGTGCCCACCGGCTTTGAGAGAACGCCACTTGCAAACACGCAATTTTCACCTGCAACAGGGTGGGATAAAACCCTGAGTACTCAATTGTACTCCGCAAGACTTACCCGTCAGGGAGAAGAAATAAAGGACATCAAGGATCATGATGGGCTATATGTGGAGTTTGATGGCTAGCATCATTTGCAGAAAAGCTACTAATGTCATCCTTACTTTAAGTTTTAGTAGCAATATTACTATTGAGCTATTTAGGACTACATTAGCACCTTTCTACATCATGTCATTTTAATCATAGTAACCATAGTTTGTAGATGGGATACCAATCAAAATCCTTACCTCTTCCATCCAAGGTGTTCTTTTATCACTACGTCTCTGCGAAAAGGTATGAGTTTCTCACTATCCGGGAGAGACGGCGATTCGAATCGATTACACCCACTGGGTAGAGCCCGTATCACACACACCCGCATTGGTTTGTACATCACCAGCGCGAATCACCGTTCACTCTATTCGAAAGATAGGATTGAACCGTTTCGCTAAACTCATGGTCCTCGAGCCTCACCAGTCAGTACCCCAACGACCCGTGGCCTGTAGTTGCTGCTGGATCTTGGATCAGTCCCCTCACAACGTATGCTCTCCTCCCAAGTAATGCTAACGGTTCAATACCTACCGAACGAGCTAATCGGTTTCACAAATCGAAACGAGTTATTCGGTTGTTATGTGAAGGTACGTTCAATCTCACACCTAGATCTAGAATACGGTACGGTCCTTAATCGACACAGACGGAAAAGATATAGACATACAAGACCTCCATGTCCTGTAGCCTCACCAACACCGAATTTCGTCCGGTCTCCAATTATCATCCACCTCATGGTTAAGGATATCACATATATATCCCGTAGTATCAAGTAACCATCCTATATCTCGCGAGAGACAGGAAATCACCCGACTTCTATCGGTCTACGCATGGCTAAGCATTTAGGGAAAACGTCCTACACATACTAGTGGGATAGTATGCGGAAATAAGCGTAGATCAAGGTGATCATGCGGCAACGGTTTCACCCAAATCCTATTTACGTAATGCACATTACACTAGACTTAAGGTGTAAAAAAGTATTTATAAAACAGGGGGAGATTGGGTTATGCTCGGGGCTTGCCTGTGTTGCAGGGAAGGTTAGCGGTTAATCTTTATCATCGACATCTTCCGTGGAATCACCCTATCGCAACTGGATCCTCACGAACCTTCTTCGGAACTTGATCATCGCGATCCTTCTTCTCTCACGTGCACTACACGTAATGAAATGATGCATGCTCAATGCGATGCGTGACATGATGTATGATGAGATGATTTACTTAGATAATAATAAAGGAAAGCTACATAAGGTTTCATGTGTGCAATTCTCTTTCTCTGATGACAACACTGTATTATCAAGTTTGTTTTTAATCTTTACAGAGTAGGTGCATATCTCTTCTCTGAAGAATTTACTACAAAACTTGCAAGCAACCACTCATTTAGCTACTGTAGGTCTATCATGATCATTATCATTAATGAATCAAGTTGCCAAAGATCATTTGGGTTGCATGATCTAAGGTCTACAATCAATCCAAAAGTCACACCAGCAACACACGTTAAACTCCTTCCAAGAGCTATAACAGGGAAGTATCAAGATTATTATTGAACCAATTAGTGACACTATTAATTGAGGTTGGGTATTACTTAGTCAAATTTAAGATGTCTTAGACATGATAAGTTATATCACTAAAGTTACTAACCCTATTCCTTATGCATACAAGATCACAAGGATGGAGGCAATCAACTTAGAATAAGAACAGAAACAAGGCAGCAGCATAACATCTTCTTTTAGCTATAATTGAAGCTCTAGACATCCAAAAGAAGTGCTCTTAGGCTTTTTGGAAAGGTTATAAAGTTGTCTACAACTTTGTTATTATCACCTCAAACTGATTTAATTGTTACCAAGGTCAAACAGTTCAGAGAGTCAATGCTGTCCAGAAGTTGGATAGAACTAGATCCTGAACTTAACATTTTCATAGCCAGAGCTATAGACCACCAAAAATAGTGATCCAAGACATTCTAGAAAGTTTATGAAAAACACTACAACTCTCTAATTATCATTAAAAGGTGATTCACAAATTAATTTAGTCAAACAAGCTGATCTTTCAGATCTGTTCAGAAAGTGAACAGAAATTGATTGGCAATTTGTAAAAATCTATAACTCCCAACCCTGTTGTCCTAAAATCATGAAATTCTAAGACAAGCTAGATAAAAAAGTTATCTACAACTTTGGTATTCAACACTATCTCAGAAAACATCATTATCACTATGAAGCAATCATCACAACAGAAATTGCACATGCAGCCACTTTCACTATATAAGCAAAATAAGTTTTCCCCCCTTGATTCCCATCCAAAAGCTCATATGTATGAATTATTTAAATAGCTCCAACCACCATTATATGATCATACAATACTTAACTTAAATCAAACATAGCAACACATTACAAGAATCTTGTATTTACTCATTATCTACTTAAGCATTTTATTATCTTATATATAAAGGCTATATATATATTATTTTTAGGTGATATTTCAAACATCTAGTTTGGACTTGATATTTTTATAGGTGAAAGGTAATATTGAATCATGACTAAAGTAGAAGTATCACATGCTAAAGTTTTATAAATTAATTATTACAAAAATAACAAATATTAATTACCAATAAGCATGTGAAAACAAGTTAAATGCAAAACTCAATATTTCTGTAAACATATGATCATGTTAATTGTTATTAGGGTTAAATAACATCATGCAAAGGCAGTGGAAACATAATTCCCATTTTTGCATTTTTATTTCAATTATAAATTATTTAAAACTAACCACTAGGCATTAAGCAAGATATCCAAATAACTCAACCATACTTGCACCAAAATTTATAAAACCTTTACCACAGCACAAGCATCACATAAATAGCCTATCATAAAATTTTCACACCAGTTGAAGCAATAAACAAGCATTTATAAAATTAACAAGAGCACACCTTACTTAACAAAGATCAAATTTTACCATAAAAACTTTCCACTAAAACATATCATATTATGACTCCATTACATAGACCTACTCATAAGGATTCCAAAACATCCTCATTTACTATTTTATGATTTTTCTGCTATTTACTATGAATTTCAAAGTTTCAGCCATAATATGCATAAAAGAAAAAGGAAAAAAAAAAAAACAGCACTGTGCAGAACTATTCATATGAGTCATTTACTTCGCAGATAACCCCCTGGCTGTTGTTGAATTTGAACTCGAAGCCCTTGGCGCAACTCAGAACAGGGGAGGCTTCGGAAATCGACGACTACGGCGATGGTGGTGCTTGCTGGCAGCTAGGAGAGGCGGGGAAGCATGGGGGTGCCTGTGCTCACTCGCTGGCCGCCGTGGATTGTTATGTGGTGGCCCGAGACGTCCCTAGCCGCGGTGAAAGTGAAGCTCGGCGGCCATGGCACGGTGGTAAGGGACGAACGGCGGCATGGCCGATTTTTTGTGGCGCGAGACTTCGCGGTCTGGTTTAGGGATGCACAAGGGAAAAGGCGAACACGGCTGCGCACTCCAATTGGCCAGAGATGGCTTGGTTTCAGTGGTGTGAGCCAGCCGGGCAGAGGTGCACGATGGCTGCAGCAGGGAGAAGAAAAAGGGAAGACGGTGGCCGGTGGTGGCTTAAATAGAATAGGAAAATGAGGGAGAGGAAGCTAGCGCCCAAGCGAGCTCACCCACGCGGCTAGCAAGGCGTCCCCTGTGCACGAGTGAAACCCGGAGAGCCGTTCCCGTGGCGCCGGTGCATAGTGGGAAGAAGAAGGGCGAACGGCGGTGAGGTGGCGGCCTCCTAGCGGCGGCATGGCGACGGCATGGGCAGGGACAAGGTTGCTCCACTCTTTCCCTTCCAGCGCGACGCGATTACAGCACAGGCGCGGCGTGGCATCGACGGCCAAGCAACTGCGGCCACGGCGACGCCGGCAGCACGGCATGGGCAGAGCGAAAACGAAGTTCCCCTTCCTTTCGGTTTACTGTAGCAAGTCTGAAACTATGGTTTTTCTTCCTATCTAATACTCTGATCAAGCAACCAAAAAGCAAACCAAAAGCACCACCAGGCTCTCCTATAGATGTACTTCAAACTTACTTAAAGGATCAAAAGCTAATTCGGTTTAGTTTGCAAACCATGAGTGGCTAAACATGACTACACTGAAACTGTAACTCTGCATTCAGTTAAGCAGAGCATCAATCATGCTGATTAGCTAATTTCGTTAATCAATTAAGGACTAACCATTCAACATACAGCTCAACCAATACCATGATATGAAAGTGCAAACTTTATACTAACAAGCTATGCAATTGGTTCCAAGATTTTATTCATGGAAAAACTATTTAAACCAGCCCCAAAACTGAATTAAATTAACTACACTTCCAGACTTAGAAAAATCCTCCAAGTCTTTACAATTTTATGCTGAATTCATTGTTTGGCAATTAATTAAAGAAAAACCATTAATCAACAAGCCCACTCAATAACATGACATCAATATACAAACTATGCATCAACAAACAGTGCAATTGTTGTCACAGTTATGTTAATGGAAATAAATTTTTCATAGCCCTGAAAATTGAATAAATTAACTGCAATCCAACACTTTGGAAAATTCCAAGTCATTAAAAATTCATATTGGATTTAGATTTTAAGTTACTATTTGAGCAAGATAAAAAGAGATTTAGCCCTGGATCCTTAAATAAAGTTTGTAGCTTAGACTTTATACTACAACTTTTATTTAGAGATCATCACCAAAAAGTGAAGAAAACATGTACTCGCATTTAAAGCCATTTAGCAATATGATAAAAACTCAAACAACATTTTCATCACATGTGGGCACATTTTAGCAAAATTATCAATACAGACCCTACACAATATTTAATTTTAAAACATTCCACACCATTTTTGAAATTATTTATCAAACATATATGTTGCACACATAGTCCTTGCATTATCACATGCTTATGATATTATGCATAATGATGCTTATGCTTTATGAAATGCAATGCAAAACATGATTAACACCTAGGGTGTTACAAGCGGAAGACTTACAATAACTTAATTTACAAACTTTTTGTAAAACTTATACAAACCAAAGTATCATTATTATAAAACAGCGGAAGTATCATTATATAACTTTATTACAAACCACCCAACAGAAGTGCCCTGCCCAAGGGCCACACAACCTATTCCTCATCGGTTCCTTCTTCGATAACCGTCATGCAGCAAGGGCCGTAACACACTTGCTCACACGGTTCATCTGCAACGGGGATTTAACAAACCCTGAGTAGCAAAAGTACTCCGCAAGACTTACCCGACCAAAAATTGGGGAGAAGACTCAGGAATGCTGGCTAATAGGAATCAAGGTGAGGCTTTAGCAAGATCAAAAGACACCTTTGCCAAAAGCAATTAAAGTTGATCCTTACTTTTCATATTGATTATCCTACTCTATAACAAACACTTATCAACCATGTAACAATTTCAAAACTTTTCAGTCTCACAACTTTCATCATTACTACGATGCTGACGCATGGTCAAGTCTCCCATATCGTGGAGCAACGACGATTCGAATCGCTTTATATACCCAGTTGGGGCTTCCTAGCCACACGATGTATGCAGGACCGAACATCTTACATACATCAACTCACACTTGGACTTCTCCCGGACGAACGGGTCCTAGCAACGAGTACAAGACACCATCACCATACGCCTACGCCGTGCATGCGTCGGACGGTGCGCTCGTAGTGTGGGTACACGCTACTTCCCGTCTCGGTTATCCGTTCTCGTATGGATCATACAAGGGAGCTTACCGCCATTAGCATGCGACTAGTACTATCCAATAACCCTCTTGACCACAGGATCACCACAACGAACGGTCCTTAACCGACACAAGCAGACGACACTACACCAGGGCACTAGCCCTTCCTGATGCAAGTCACTCCACCGGCGTCTCGATTTACTCATCATGTTCTTGTGCGTACCCCTGACCCGGCCAAGGTGAAGGATAGGCGACAAGCAACATCAAGTTTTGAATACTTTCTCAGAGATGATAATGTTATCAACTTTTAAAACATTTCATAAAGGCCTATGCTAATAGCAAGACTAAGCATGTACTAAACATTTTCAAAATCAAAACAGGTATCCAGGATAGTATCACAAGGTACGGTAAATGCATCAAATAGGATAGCACACAACTCCTATACCTAATGCATCATATCATCCACATAAAATTATAAAAGACTTTCGAAATTCAAGGCAGGGTTTGAATGCATCCGGTGCTTGCCTTGGGGCTCGATGAAGTGAGGTTCGGTGATGGCACTGCCGAGATCAGAACCAACCTCCTCGCACTGGACACCTTCTTCAGAAACGGGAGTCAGATCAACTCCCTCCTCGGACGGCACAACTACACGATTGAGATGCATGATCACAATGCAGTAATAAAGGCATGCGATAATGATGCAACGACAGCTAGTCTATCTTGAGTACAACTTTCCTTCACGGTAACGTTGCATTACAGAAGTATAACTAGCGTCGAGGACGACAGACTAACGATACGCAATCAACATGAAATGCCGAAGGTCATTAGGGTGAATGACCTAGGGTCATCACTCAATCCCAAAATCAGGCAACCCTAGTAGTGATTAAGATTAATAACTAATTTATTAACCATTTTTATAGTTGTTGAAAGCCACTAATTAACTTGCTAATTAGAGATTAATCAAACCCTAATTAACCAAAAGATTAATTAATTAAACATTAATTAATTAAGGTATTAATTAAGCATAATTCAAAAATTAGTCAAAACATGATCAAACTTTATAATTAAGATCATTATCATCTAATTAGCACACAAAACAAATTTCATAATTTTTGGACTTATATTTTAATTATTAAAAATCATGGAAATGGCATTTATCAATTAAAGGAGCAATTTTAATTGCAAACAAAAGTTACTGAAAATCCCAAGTTAGCATTTTTCCTGAATAGAGCACAACACAAGGATCACATACATATTTTTCTCACATTTTTAACTGCCCAAAATAAATTGTAGCAAAAAGATGAAAACTAGCTTTGAAAATTAAATTTAGAAAAAGAAAAACATCTCCTTCTCTCCCCGGGCTCACTTTATGCGGCCCGTTGGCCTGCTCGGCCCACTTCCGCTTTCCGGCGCGCACTGCCCTCTCTTCGGCCCGACATGCGGACCCAGCGTGTCGGGATTTCATCTTCCTCCTCCTCTTCCTCCGTTTAAACCGGAAGGCGGCGGCGGTCCATGGCCTCCGCGCCGACGGCTATGAAAAAAGGCAACGCCAACTCCACCACGCCCTTCCCCACACTACGATGAGCACAGCGAGCTACTTAACGAGGGCAAACGGTGACCGGAAAGGGAGTTACACCGACGATCACAGGGGGCGGGCATGACCACGCTGCACGCGGCGGTGCAATGGCGTTCGGCTAAACGACGACGCTTCTAGCGCAACCAACACCCCTACGAGATTCGAGGGACTCACCCCGACTTCAAAACAAAGGGCACGCGGGATTGGAGAGGGGCGGAGGGTGTTTGATGTCGTAGTACGGGCCGCGCGACGTGAAAAACGGGCGGCGAGACGGCGTTTTTGTTGGCCGAGACGTCGATCGCTAAAAAGGAAAGGTCGATGGTCATCAATAACGGGCAGCAGAGCTAGGACAAAAGAAAAGGAGACGACGAGCGGCTACCCATCGCTCCGGCAACGGCGCGAAACTCACTAAGGGCGATGATGGCCGGCCGTGGAGAAGATGACGACGGCAAAGGCGATTCTCGACGACCAAAGATCACGATTGGTGGCTCGTTGGATTCGCAAAGGGGATGACGGAGCTGGTGGCAAGCTATTGGGAACAAAGAACAAGCGTGGTGCGTGAATTTGCAGAGGAAAGCAACAGCGGCCGGCGGTGGCAAGTGGGAAGGAAAAGAAGAATTGACGGCCGGCGCATAGCTTTTATAGGGCAACTAAGGACCGAACAGGTGGAAGGAGGCTTAACGACGACGCCGAGCTGGTTGGCGACGCGCGAAGGCCAGGAAGACGCCGGAATTGCCACGGCGGCGGCGGTCGACCCGCCGGCATGGGCAAGGGTGAGGTGCTGTGGCAGAACCGCCTAAATTAATACACTCACAAGAGTACTTGTCTTCCATTAGACACTAAGTACCCAAGGGAGCGCACTAATTTAATCGATTCGTCGAGCACACCCAACGGAGAACTTCGAAAATCCACGTTTTCCTCGGGATCACAAATAAGGGAATAATGCTTACAACAATCTTACATTTCTTACATCACATGTGTACATTTGATCGTAGTATTATATAACAAATGGAAAGGATAAATCTGATTGTAGCAAAATGAAAGTTGATTCATTTTAAACTTAACGGATGTATCTTGTACACTTGAACATTATTGCAGCAGAAATAACATTTATTCAATTACATGACTAACCATGATGACACTATTATTTATGATAGAGTTTTCTTATAAAAACAGTTAGTAAAGTTGATAATAAAACTACTATCGCAGCGTAATTGGAATTCCTCGCTGAGCCCACCAGGAGGTATCCACACACAAGAGTCAACAGCTAGCATCCACCTGTCACCTGCAACAGGGAGAATAAAACCCTGAGTACTCAATTGTACTCAGCAAGACTTACCCGACAGGAGGAAATAAATGACTCCAAGGAATATGCAAGGCTGTTTGGCTTGCTGGGTTTACATTTGTAGGAAGCATTACTAATAGTGCATCCTTATATTCAATTTTAGTAGCCATGATTAATCCATTAGCTAACCATTCTAGGTGAGCACCTGAACTACTTTCAAGCAAGTGGTAAGCAATCAGAATCTCTTTTTATCCATCTTTCATCTTCCATTTCTTACTACGATGCCAGAATAAGGCCCTCGTCGTTACCGTTCAAGAACGGCGATTCGCGAATCAATGCGCCCAGCTGGGTACCCCGAGACACACTCCTCATCTGCATCCTAGACACAGACAAGAACAACTTGCTTTCTCCTGCCTGGGGCTCCAGATCCCCGTCCAAACTGGGACTCCAAGCCCCCGACATTCCCGGCCCGGCCGTAATGCGGTGCAAGGACCTCCAACCCAAAAAGAAAACATATGAATGCACCACCTATACAGTCAGTCCGGATGAAGCCGGAACCCAAGACAAGAGAGAGCAAGCCTTCCGAGCGCCCATACACAAGTATGTGTTCGGGATAAGGAGATCTGTGACTTAATCTTCAACCCTTTAGCAACGATCGGTCCTTAACTCCGACTCAAAGGCGGGACAAAAAACGCAAACTGAGCCTCGCTCTGTTGCCCAACAAACCCAACGCCCATCCACGGTCTATGATCTTGTCCCCGCCCGGTCTCCATTTATTATCCATATATAATCCATATGATAGTAACATGATAGTATTAATAATAATCCTATCTCTCGCGAGTGACGAGGCAATCACTCGACTTCTACTGCAAGAACTTTGTAGCATAGCAATCTATACGATCCTGTTATGCTAGTAAGACTCATAGGATAAGGATATATATGCAAGTGGGTTTCATTCAACTCCTCGAAACTTAATGCAACATATATAATATAAAGTGCAGAATAGTAGGGGTTATGAACCGGAGCTTGCCTGGGTAAGATATAACCAAAAGTTAGTATTTCATCCTTGTAATATATCCATCATGACACCATCCTCCATGTATACACCAAGTCTCTGATGATCCATCGTCGTTCCTATTATGGTGTGCAACGATGCGATGCAGAAATGATGCAATCAATACAAAGGCAACAACAACTCTTAAAATACAACACGCATAAACCATACTAACAGCTAGCTCTAATGGCTAACACGATTAGCTAGGTATCGAACTCATAAAACATCCTTTTTCAAGCCGTTATCACTACCGTTTAGTTATTTTAACGTATATTCTTACTAGGGTATTTAGCTATCTCATCAAACTAACTATTCTTGAGCTACCAAAATTACAGAGAGCACCTAATACTATCAGGAAGCTACTTGCATAATTATCGTGGTCCTAGCTATTACCAAATTGCCATGATAAAACACTTCCTAATTAATCTATTAAAGATAAGCGTTCTAAAGTAATTAAATACTTACTGGAAAACTAATAGAACTGCATGAACCAATTACACGGGGGGATAGATCATGATTTTAGGATGCTAACAAAATTAGTTTCACTATTTTTGGACACCTATGTGAATTGATATTAATTATCAAATTCTAGCCTGGAATTTAAATTAGAAAACCCATTTCTAATTACCCTGGAAAAAGGAAAAGCGAAACCGGTAGGCTGCATCGCAGCGCAAGCGGCCCACGAGGAGGACCCGCGCGCCCCCTAGCGCTTTTGCGGAAGAAACCCCGGATTTCCAACTAATCGCGGGGAAAACGAAAGGTACTATTCCTACACTAAGAGCGTTTGCACCTAGCACCCCATACCTTTTTTGTCTTTACCACGGGGAAGTCCCCGAGCGCGAGGCGCCTACAGGCGTGCGGCGAAGTGGCACACGGCTGCTCGGCCGCCGCCGGGAACCTCGCTGGTGACCGCGTGGTGGCCGGAAACCCAAGTCTACGCCTCGCGCGCGCCTAGGATGGAAGGGTGACGCGGCGAGCCCCAAGACCCGACTGGTCGCGGCGGTAGCCATGACCGTGCCGTTCATGGCGACGGCGTGGCCGTTCCGGCCAACGATAGGCACGGGAAACGGAAAGGAAGGCGCATGAGCACCCATACCCTTCCGCGAACCCCGCCTTGGGGTCGGTTGGGCGAGAAACGACCGGCGGAACCCGGGTCGCGTGCGACCGCGTCCACGGCGGCGCCGCGACGCGGCGGCATGGCGGCGGCCGCTCACGGTGATACGGCAGCAGAGGTGCCGGGAGGGTGCGCGCGGTGAAGAGGGGGTCTAGGCGAAGCTTTCGGTGCTGTTTAATTGGACGCTGAGGCTCTGGATGGCTGGTTCGGTCGGGTGCGCCGTTTTCGGCTTCAAAAGGACCGTCGGCAAGAAAACTCCAAATTGGAGCTTGGTGTGGCACCAATCAAGACGGGGTGGGGTTGGCAGCTAGGCAGCTTGATGGCGAAGCTGTGGGTGCAATGAATCGACCGAGATGACCCTTCCTCGCCGGAATTAAAGACGCTGCCCACGGCCATGGCGCCGTGGAGTAGGAGACTCGGCCGCTCTCACCTTCGCCGAGGGAAAGGATCGGCTCTACGCGTGCCTGAGGCTACGCACCAATTCAGAGTGAAGGCGAATGGACGCCCACCGCCGAAATGAAGAAGGATGGGATAGCCGCCGCGACGGCCGCTGGCTACGAATGGCGGGCGTGGACAAGACGCTGAGAGCGCCGCGACATCGACGCGGCCGTGGGCTACGCTGACGCTAGACGACGGGCGGCGAGCAAAGATAGCGCAGCCGGCGCCGCCCATGCGAAGCCGTAGGGCATGATGGGAGACCCAAAGAACGATGGAACCGGGTGGCGCGGCGACCGTGACCACAGCGTCGCGAGCAGCCACGACGAACGCCGACGCTGGGACGGGCGCCGTTGGCTCGAGCGGCGAAGCGCCGCCAGCGGCCAGCCTACAAGTGCCGCGCCACAGGGCAAAGCACGCCCAATGCGTGGTGGCGCTTGGCCCGCATTACACAGCGGCGCAGTCGCGCTCACGGCGTGCCAAGGGTGACGACGCCGTGTCGCGAACGCGGTGAACGCGCCACGAGCCGAACCGGCGAACCCGGTCTTTGTGCACGCTTTTAAAGCGTCGGCCGAGGCCAATCAAGCTCGCCACGACCAAACCAACTCGACAAGGCTCAAGAGGGCACTTACGGCTACTGCACGAAACATCCCGCTTGGACCAAAGCTGTCCCGAGAAGAAATTATGGACATGTCCAGTTGGGTTTGCTGTGAGACGCCGCTGAAGCTCAGCCCGGAGCTTGAACAGAGTCAAGGTAGCACTCGCGACGGATTTTAAAGCACGGTTAACGACTAATCTATTGAACTTAAGGCTGAACCAACATTACTGAGCTAAAGAGGGCACATCAAACTACAGAAAGCAACTAAAACATGGCACCACTCTTAAGCTAGAACTTTTAAAATGAAGCCACCAACATGGCAATGTCAGCCTGTTTGCAGACTTGGAATTTCTAAGAGCTGAATTCCATTTCCAAATTGCATTTTCAAGCTACTTTGGAAAATCTAGTTAACCAAATTAGTTTTCCGTGAGACAAGTTGCATTGTTTCCTACAAAAATTATACTTCAACCTTTATTTAAGTGCCAAACATAAGTTCTATATTATTTTTGCTCAATAAAAATTGATCTGAAACCCTAAGTGATATAAGAAGCGATAGAAACTAACTTTCCTTTAATGATTTTCTCGACATTTTCAGATAACGAACAACCCTCTACACACTTCAACACATGCATTAGCGTAAAATCATGATGCTCATGAGATGATTCGACAAGAGATTAAGCGCGTAACACCGGGGGTGTTACATCCTACCCCCCTTAAAAAGAATCTCGTCCCGAGACAGGTAAAGAGAAACAGGGAAAACACGATTACATTGCAAAGTAACAGGAAGATTACATGATCAAAGCAACTCACACACCTAACCACTCAATCCAACAGCCGAGCTAGACGGGGACAATGGAGAAACAACAAGATAATGATAATCCAGATCATGGCGTACGTCCAACGAGATTAAAAACAGTCGGTGGGAATTGATCATCGTGAACGATCCGATTCCCCAGACTAGGCTTGGCTCGCAAAGATCGGACCGCAAATCCCTTCTCTCGGCTCGCCTTCTCTCTGGATCTAGCCAAGCTTCATCAGAGGGAAGAGAGGCGCTCAACGATTTTTGCGTTGAGGATTTGGAGAGTTGGGTGGCGGAGCGGGGGACTCGGGGTCGCGTTTATAGCTCAGCGGGGAGGGACGAGTGGTTGCGTTGTGCGGCGCACCGAGGACGATGAGATTGAGTGGAAGGGGGAAACGATGGTGGGTCACGGGGTGGGGCGGCCTCTGGCCATGGTGCGCTCCGCACTCAAGCCTGAGCGGGGAAAAGGAGACGGAGGGAACAGCGCGACGTGGAGGCGCGTGGGCGATCGAGGAAAAAGAAAAGAGGGGGGTCCGGTACGGACGCGAGGGCGAGAATCGAGGGCTTTTTTTTGAAGGAGGGTGGCAAGGGTCGTCTCACATAGTTCTAAAATTGTACCAAAAGGTTATATCGCTACCAGACTAAAGCGACTACTTAACCCTCTTGATTAATCTCGTTTGCAAGACATTAATCACGCACAACATAACCACTGCAGAAAGGCGATAAATCACTTCAGGGGACAACACACAACGTCACTAGACTGCAAGGCAAACACACTGCTTCGGGACACAACGGAGGTACAACATCTGGAGAAGGCAAGGACACGTGTTGCAGAACCAAGGTACATCACCACAGGCAACTAGTCTACTTCGTCGAGGCAGAGGGCTTCACGGCTGTTCTCCTGAGGCTCTTCAGCGGGGTTGGGCTGCGTGCAAGGAAGAGGAGACTCAACCTCAGAGTCTTCCACAGGTGTAGGTGGCGGGGCGGCAGGTGCTGTCACATTCCTCACCCGCTCCCAGGGATAGGCGGGTATCCCCTCCAAGATCCGGGGTTGTTGCCCCTCCGGGGCAGGAGCCCTCCGCTGATCTCGAGCGGCGAAGTAGGCATCCCTCATCACGGCTCGACGTAGCGGTCGTCCGCCTCCCGCGAGGCTTCCGGCGGTGGCGGTCTCACGGCTCTCGGCGGTGGCGGCTTGAGCACGTGTCATGGCAAGGCTCACATGGAGCTTCCGGATGAAGAGCTCGGTCTCCTCAAAGACGGGTGATGCACTTCCTCGGCTTCGGAGGCAAGCTGCTCGTGGTGCTCATCCGGGGCCCGCAAATACGTGGCCAAGGACACCACGGTGGGGTCGGCGACTGCGGGGGACGCCCACGCAGAGCCTCCATGCGGGTTCTCCAGAATGGAGAGTCCCGGTCCGAAGGCGAAAAGAACCTCATGGGTGAACGGGCAAGAGCATCCGCATGGATCTGGCACAGGATTCTCAGTGCCTTATGGGCTACAGCCTGCTAGATGTCCGGAAAGCGAAAACCGGTGGTGGTGGCGCTCCACTCATCTACACCAGGGAAGTTCTCACTTTTCCCAATGTAGACGGTAACCTCACACCGCTCAATGCCATGCTGTATACACTCATACCCCTCGTAAAGGGGACGGCCTCGGATTTCTAGCCTCTGTGCGGTGGTGTACAGAAGCTTGGGAAATCCCTCTGCACCCTGGCAGGTGCTGCTGGTCCAAACTACTCCCGTCAGCCCTGGCTGGCTAGGAGGGTTGGTGGGTAGAAGGCAAGGGCATGGTGGCTCTTGTGAGGCCATCGGTTTTGCTCAGGAAAGGTTGGGGCAATGTTTAGCAAGTGTGGGGTGTGGTGAAAACAACCGGGGTGGCTTTTTTTTGTAGAGGCCCAGGGCAAGGCTTCTCTGAGAAGCTTGACCGGTCTACCGCGAGACTGTAGTGAAAACAGGAAGGCACAATGGGTGACTATAGCGGTGGTAAGGACGGGTCGACAGATGGGTCGAGGCTCGATGTGCCGGCATCAATGGCTTTAGAGGCATGGCCGTGGCATCACGTTCGAGGGATCAGCAGAATTCACGCGACGTGAGATGAGTGAATGACCGAGGCCATGCGCGGGTGTCGGCACGAGCACCGAGGTGGAAGCGAAGGACCGACACGAGCGCAGAGAAGAGGGAGAACGGAAACGTGCAAACAAAACTGGATGTGACCCAGCGATTTAAATGTGGCACAGCGACGGTGATCAGGACGATGGAACGAAGGCCATAGGATTCCTGACCAGCTGCACTTAATTTGCATGACACTGACTTAAGAGATTTGAGAAGAGGATAGACAGAAGATTTTAACTAGGTCTAGCTAGATTTAGGGGGTTAATACACACCAACTAACACAGCAAATGCACAAACAGGATATGCATGAGTGCACGTCCTAACCGTCCTCACGACGTTGCCACATATAGGACAACCGTTCTCAGATTTTTGGCACATCGCTCACTCTCTATAACTAGTCGATTACTATCGAACTATACTCGCGAGTTAGTGTACCTACAGAAGATAGGATTAAGCCCATCTAAGTCAGAAGAGTGCCATCTATCCTAGATACATAACCATAGTAATAGGGCTACTTATATAACTTCGCATGCAAACGTCCTATCTTTTTGACAAAAATTTGTTGTCAAATTTTAATTTGAAAAGGGTTTTGAAGCTTTATTCGCTTATTTATGCTCTGATACCACCTGTGGCAGAACCGCCTAAATTAATACACTCACAAGAGTACTTGTCTTCCATTAGACACTAAGTACCCAAGGGGGCGCACTAATTTAATCGATTACATCGAGCACACCTTGGGAGAACTTCGAAAATCCACAGTTTTCCTCGGGATCACAAATAAGGGTATAAAGCTTACAACAACTTTCTACATTTCTTACATCACATGTGTACATTTGATCAGTATTATATAAGCGGAAAGGATAAATACGATTGTAGCAAAATGAAAGTTGATTCATTTTAAACTTAACGGATGTATCTTGTACACTTGAACATTATTGCAGTAGAAATAACATTTATTCAATTACATGACTAACCATGATGACACTATTATTTATGATAGAGTTTTCTTATAAAAGCTTGATTAGTAAAGTTGATAATAAAACTACTATCGCGGCGTAATTGGAATTCCTCATTGAGCCCACCGGGGAGGTATCCACACACAAAGTCAACAGCTAGCATCCACTGTCACACAACAGGGGAATAAAACCCGAGTACTCAATTGTACTCGGCCCGGACTTACGACGGGGAGGAAATAAATGACTCAAAAGGAATATGCAAAAATTTGTTTGGCTTCTTTGGGTTTACATTTGTAGGAAGCATTACTAATAGTGCATCCTTATATTCAATTTTAGTAGCCATGATTAATCCATTAGCTAACCATTCTAGGTGAGCACCGAACTACTTTCAAGCAAGGGTAAGCAATCGGGCGCATTGATTCGCGAATCGCCGCTCTTGAACGGTAACGACGAGGGCCTTATTCTCGCATCATAGTAAGAAATGGAAGATGAAAGATGGATAAAAAGAGATTCTCGATTGCTTACCACTTGCTTGAAAGTAGTCTGTGTGCTCACCTAGAATGGTTAGCTAATGGATTAATCATGGCTACCAAAATTGAATATAAGGATGCACTATTAGTAATGCTTCCTCGCAAATAAAACCCAAAGAAGCCAAACAAATTTTGCATATTTTTTTGAGTCATTTATTTCCTCCCCGTCGGGTAAATCTTGCCGAGTACAATTGAGTACTGTGGTTTTATTCCCCCCAAGGTGTGACATGTGGATGCTAGTCGTTGACTCTTGTGTGTGGATACCTCCCCGGTGGGCTCGCCGAGGAATTCCAATTACGCCGCGATAGTAGTTTTATTATCAACTTTACTAACTGTTTTTATAAGAAAACTCTATCATAAATAATAGTGTCATCATGGTTAGTCATGTAATTGAATAAATGTTACTGGCCGCAATAATGTTCAAGTGTACAAGACACATCCGTTAAGTTTAAAATGAATCAACTTTCATTTTGCTACACTGTATTTATCCTTTCCGCTGTTATATAATACTCTGATCAAATGTACACATGTGATGTAAGAAATGTAAGGTTGTTGTAAGCTTTATTCCCTTATTTGTGATCCCGAGGAAAACTGTGGATTTTCGAAGTTCTCCCGTTGGGTGTGCTCGGCGTAATCGATTAAATTAGTGCGCTCTCTTGGGTACTTAGTGTCTAATGGAAGACAAGTACTCTTGTGAGTGTATTAATTTAGGCGGTTCTCGCCAATGTGCCCCCCCCTGCTCATCACCGTAGCGATGCCAAACTCACTCTCTCCCTTTTCAAATTACTTCAAAAATTTGAATACAAGTTAAAAATCTTCCAAAATACAGATTGCTCCAAATTTCATGCTCTACAACTTTTATTAAGGAAGTTTGGTCAGATTCAAAATAATTTTTTGAATTGCATTTCAAATTTGAAAAGAGGGCAAAAAACCCTAACTTAAAGGATTTCAAAATTACTTTTAAATTTTGAATAAAAGATGAAAATCTCCAAAAATAAAAGTTGTTCTATTTTTTCAAGATCTACAACTTTTGTTTATAAAGTTTTTTATGAAACCAAATAGATTTTGAATTAGATACTAACATAACCTATTTTCTCCATCTCAATTTATAAGACGTTTGAAATTTTTATACCAAGTTTGACCACTCGTCTTATCCAATAAATTTTATAAAATACCATTTCTTTTGTTGTGCCTTGCTTTATTAATAAAAAGTTTTCAAGATTAACTTAATTTTTTATTTTTTTTATAATTTTTTGAACAAGATAAATAGTCAAATTTAGGGTAGAAAAGTCAAACTTCTTATAATTTGGGATGGAGGAAGTATTATGAAAAACAGTTCTATAGTAATAAAGTATGCTACGTATGCATCTAAATTACACACATTTATAATTGTTACCACAATACAGTAAATAAATGCGATAACTAATAAGATCAAAAGTTGAAAAATCAAAATATCGATTCATGATGACATGCCACATAAAGAGATGCAATAATAGCTATATAATTTAAGCTTAGGATTCAACTAAATCACATAAACATCTGATACTTATGTTTCATACTATTTTAACTCTTGCTAGAGCATGGATTAATATAACGAAGAATTAGTACTTCAAATCGTGATCAAGAGTTAGGTTCGCCTGAGCACAATAAGCTTAAAACTCAATAACGTAAGCATGTTTCTGGTAAGCTAACTGTCAATTCATGGTACCGCTCCTAATAAAGCGACTAATGGTCTTAATTACTACCACATCGAGTTTACTCCTATAAGCAGCAACCATAAAAGTAGGTTTTTTTTCCCTTTGTTGGAGTAAGATAAAGGGTCCCTATAATGACAATGGCCTGGACACGCGAAAATGCGAATGCGAGACACGGACGTCTCACCCCATGTTGTGTTGTGTCCAAAACCCCTGATACTTGTCTTGTGTCTCGTGCCCAGCATGACGACGTCGGCGTGACTCACACAGACGTCAGGCTGATGAGAGACGCCAACTATAGCTAGGCGAGAACTTTTAGTATAGCTGATAAGAACACGTACCCGTACTGATCCGGAATTCCCGATGAAAGAAAGCTTCCCGCTGCTTGCCAACTACGTAGTACTTTGTTAATTTGTTTGTCACGGTCGTCGGATCATGACGGCGGCATGCCTGTCAGTGTCATCGTTTATAGAGCGTCTGAAACTCCTGATGAACCAAGCAAAAAAATTCAGTCAGTCAAAACAACTTGCTACATAGAGAGATGGGATTGTGTGCACTGACCATGTGGTGATATTTCACGCATTTTAATTTGACCACCAAAATCCTCCAAAATATCTTTAGTTTGGGTGCCTTTTGTAGACTTCGTGCCCAGCTGCGCATAGAAAAAAGGAGTTCATCAGAAGCTTTCGCAAGGGGACAGCACTAATAATCAATTTATCAATCTATGGGCGGGGCCGTTCGTTGGGTGGCTAGAAAGGAAGGATCCAGGCGGCCTATTCCATTCCTGCTCCCCACTTTAAGGTTACAGAAGACTTTACTAATGGAAAGATAAAGAATTGGAATGAGATACTTCACCTGATCTGCAGCTTATTTATCTGTGATGACGAAACCCTGGATTATTACCCGGCGATTAGCAGCAGCTGTTCCATGTGAAAAGGATGGCACCGGATCCAGGGCTGCTGGGCACATGCCAATTGGCGATCGAATCCATCCAGGAAACCCCCACGAAGCTAGGGATCGAGACTCGGGTTGCGAAGCTAATAGCTAGCTGCCGGCTGGTGTGATCTCACTTGTACGTCAGGCTAGCATCACCAGCCGATGGATCGGCTTGTGTGTGTCAAGCCGTGTGTGTGAAACCTCTCTCTGTCAGTCAGAATCGGAGATTCAGAGCCACATGAGACGACGGACGCAGCCGCTCGCTCTGGTCATCTGGTCATGGATTGGAAGAAGCGTTGCTTGGAAGAACAAAAATCCCCAGGCAATGATCGCGCTGCCTGCCCTGGCGCGGCCGGCGCTCGTACGTCCAAGTTACTGCACGATCAACGGGCCTCGTTTAGATTGCGAAAAAGTTTTAACTTTGCAACGGTAGCACGTTTCATTTGTATGTGGTAAATATTATCCAATCATGAACTAAATAGACTCAAAAATTTGTCTTATGATGTACAACTAGAATATGTAATTAGTTATTTTTTACTTATATTTAATGTTCTATGCATGCGGGTTAAAACTTGATGTGATGGAGAGAGAGAGTAAAAAAATCTGCAATCTAAACAAGGCCCGGGTCCAGAATTTCCAGTAAAAAAGTTTTTTTCCCCTACTCCGTACCGTACCTTCTAGTAACAATCCTGCAAAGACCAAGACTTAGGATTAGGACGTGAGATCATCGACGTGGCGCTTTAACAGCGAGGAATTAGCCTTGACCGATCATCCGGCCCGCTCTGCTGATGCGACGCTGTCACCAGACGCGCGTATGCATTGGGACGGGGGCATTGCGTCCGCGTGGCGTCAGCGTGAGCAGCGAAGCGAGACGTCCAAGACTCCCAGCGGACGGAGTGCTCGGGGAGATGCGATGCGCGCGCACGGCGTCATGTTTTATATTCTCGCCGCGCCCGCGCACAGCCGGACGGACAGGAGAGCGGCCAGGAGCGCGCGAGCAGCTGTCGCTTTTGACCTAGGGAGCGTAACGGAATCAAGGCGGATTCGCGCGCGCGCCCCCCGGGGCTAGCAGGCTTCCAGCCAGCTGGTATTGGTAGCAGCTGCTACGAGCAGTAGTCCTATATAACGGCCCGCAAAGGCACCGGCAAAGCCATCGTCGTCGTCGTGCTCGTACTTGCGCCACAAGAACCCGGGGTCCGGTCGGCTGCTGGCTGTTGGAGAAGCAGAGCAGAGCAGAGCAGAGGAGGTTGGAGCGCCGGGGCGGCAATGGAGAATCCCCGGCAGGTGGTGCGCAAGTTCCTGGCCCGGCCGCAGCACGAGGGCGTCGGCGCCATCGTCCGCCGCAGCATCGGGAGGTATGTAGGTTTCACTTTCGTTCGTCTCCAGAATTCAGATGCCTCTAGGCAGGCTGAAAGCTGAATGCCGTGGAGAAAACCAAGGAACCGGCATTTCTTGGCTTGGCTTTTGCTTTATTTGCTGATCGATTGCCTGATTGGGGATGGAATTCGGTCCGCGCAGGTTCGAGCTGAGGTACTTCGATCCGTTCCTTGTCCTCGACGAGTTCTCCGGTGAGCTAGCTCCCTTCCATTCGGCCCTCAATTTCTCTTTCTGAACGATCGGTCTTCAGGTTCGCATGGATTTCCCGATTTCGGCTGAAACTGACCGGTTCCTTGCCCGAATTCCTTGCAGTTTCTGCCCCGGCAGGGTTCCCCGACCACCCGCACAGAGGCTTCGAGACCGTCACCTACATGCTTGAGGTATGGTACTACGCTCAACTCCACCATTGCAGTCTGTTCATTCCGTTTTCGTCAGAGCAAGCAAACCTGAACGATCGGCCATGCGCGTCCGCTTGCATCCTCTGCGCCGCTTCAACGCAAACGGCATTCCTTGCTTGACTAATCATCCCCAATCCCCATTGAGCCGTCAAGACGGCAGCGTCGTTGGCAACCATAACAGGCGTTAAAGAAACGAACCGCGTGGTGCCGTTTGTCAACGACGCCAAATGATGATCTCTCAGCGGTTGGTTGCTCTGAAAGTTTCTTCCCCTGCACTCGAAGGATCCGTCCCGACGGGCCCCGGTTTCGGTAGGCCGGTAGCCTTTCTCCCCTTCCTCTCAATGCGCTCGTCAACCACCACCCGATACTTTTCCGCGCTTAAGGGATGGGCACGGCACCAGAATGCCACTATTACCAAAAGAAAAGATTTTATAGTAGTATCATCGTTCCCGCAAAACAATTTTCTGATCAGTTGGTGCCAGTAGTTCTGACTTGTGATAAGAAAACAATGAGCTCGTGTAAAAGAATCAGGATCAGAGACTCACAATTGGAGCTCTGACCGTTGCAGGGCGCCGTGACGCACGAGGACTTCGAGGGCCACCGTGGCACGATCAAGGCCGGCGACGTGCAGTGGATGACGGCTGGCCGCGGCATCGTGCACTCCGAGATGCCCGCCGGCCCAGGCACCTCCAAGGGCCTGCAGCTCTGGGTCAACCTCTCCTCCGGCAACAAAATGTACGTGAACGTGAGCCTTTCCTCTTTGTCTGCACGCTCGCCGCCACGGACTTAGCCAAGTGTCAATTCCTGGCGCCAAAACTCGGCGCAAGCTGCGAACGAAGCACTGACACCGGAAAACGACGTGCGTGCGTGCGTGTGTGCAGGGTCGAGCCCGGGTACCAGGAGATCCAGAACAAGGACATCGCGTGCACGTCCGCCGACGGCGTCACGGTGCGCGTGATCGCCGGCCACGCCATGGGCGTGCGGTCGCCGGTGTGCACGCGGACGCCGACCATGTACCTGGACTTCACGGTCCGCCCGCGCGGCGTGGTGCGGCAGCCCGTGCTCCCGTCGTGGAACGCCTTCGCCTACGTGCTGGAGGGCGAGGGCGTGTTCGGCGCCGAGCGGTGCGCGCCCGTCGGCGCCCACCACCTGCTGCTGCTCGGCCCGGGCGACGGCATCGAGGTGTGGAACATGTCCGACGACAGGCCGCTCCGATTCCTGCTCATCGGCGGCGAGCCCATCGGGGAGCCCGTCGCGCAGCTGGGACCCTTCGTCATGAACACCGAGGAGGAGATCGACATGACCGTCAACGACTTCGAGTGCTACGCCAATGGGTTCGAGAAGGCCAGGCACTGGAAATCACAGGCGATGGTAGCGCTTGGAGTAGAGTAATAGGACGAAACAAAGAGCACAGAATGAATGAAGAGAGAAAAATGAATAGATTATTTTCGGTTCTTTTTTTCTCCCATTATTATCTTTCTCTATGTAGTTTGTTGCATTCAATTTTAACCCCCAAAAAGCATGGGTCGCTTTGTGTACATATCTGGAATAAAATTAATTTATACCAATAACAAAATCACCAAATAATGTTCATAGAAATGTCTTCAAACAAAAAAAGAATTCCAATTAAATGTCGGTAGGTTATTTTTTATCAATAATTAAAGAAATTACTAAATTGTACTTGTAAAGCGTTGAAGAAGAATTCTCAATTTTTCTATAGGAACAAGATTGTATATCAACAAAATATAAACTAATTTCGTTGGTTTTGGCATAATGTGTCCACCCGATTTTACTAATTCAGGATTTAAAGTTAAAAGCGTTGTTTTTTTGCATATAAAGACTCAAAGAGGCGTATGTGGTATGGTGACTTTGTTAATATCAAGATCTATCAGTCCGGTGTTAGTCTTTTTAAAAAATACTCATAGAGGAAGATGTGTGCGTATATTTTTATGAGTATGTGATGATTTCATCAATCCTAAGATCTATCTTGTTAGGCTCAGTTTTACAAAAAAAAAAAAAAAAAATGCTCATAAGAGGTGTGTGCATGCGTTTTATTAGGTTGTGGTGACTTGGTGAGTCTTGACATCTATTGATTCAGTTTTAATCTTTCGAAAATGCATGTGGGGATAAAGTACGTGTTGTTATAGGTGTGTACCAATGCCTGGTGCTGTGAATCTGTGATTCAAAAAAGAAGAACTGATTTTCTAAGGAAACAAAACTCATATTTCTTCTGCTCTGAAATCTGATTTGGGCTGAAATCTTTGTGCTGTTGGGCTCAAGGAAACTGATGTCAGTTCTCTCAACTCAAGATGGGTTCAGATGGGCTTTGTTTGCTCCGTCTCCCTAGGCCCTTCAAGAAACTCTCACTGTTTTATAGGCCTCACTTTTCTGAATCCCAAGTCTGTCGTCGGACAGACCTCACATTTTTTTTTTTAGGGGAAGTCGGACAGACCCAGTTGGGTACTGCTCCTGATAGGGCCCGTTCAGATTCGGCCTATTTATTCCAAACTCATGGAAAGGAAATTGTCAAGAATGGAAGTACGAAATAAACATGCAGACATCAAAGCTTATGCATTCACCAAGGAACACGCTAATCATTGAACTAGTAGGATGCCCCGCGCATTGCTGCGGGTATGAAGTAGAAATATAAGGGGTTTATAATGGTGAAACTATAAATTAGTAGATACATATATATATAAATGTAGTAGGTCAATTGTGGAGGTTTGTATCCGTTGACATACATGGTATAGATTATTTGAACTGCCATCACTCGAATCTCATCTACCCAAACTCCCCCACCCTTACTATATCTGAGGGTCATCCCCCTCCCAAAATTCTAGGAGTTTTTCTTCATAAAATTATGCATGTTTTGGAGGACCACATGTAATCCATGTGATATGTAGTTTTGCTAGGTTTTTTTTTTCTTACAAACAGGGTTTTACTTAGAAACGGTTTAAATTATCGAAATATATCCATGTGGGGTCTTGTTTTGAAGAGTTTATTATGAGAAATGCTATGGTGCAATTGGATTTTAATTACGATACTTGGTTTAGGTGCTACGACTTTTTTTCTATTTCAAAAGAAAAAGTTAGTGGGAGATAAATGCGTCTTAGTGGAGGTAACTCCTTTGATGATGTCGGTGACATCACTTATATAGGCATAGACCAATCGGGAGGGAGAGAATTAGGTTTACACGGTTTAGGTTTATAAGAGTTATTAGGGATGAAAAACGATCGGAAAGCTTGATCGATAGGAGGCCAAATCATTTTCATTTTCAATTTTCTTTTTCGAAAACGAAATCGTCACGATATTTTCGGAAACGAATACGATATCGATATTCCGGTAATTTTAAAAATGATAATAGTCGATCGGACAATACATCAATAACGGTCGAATTCAGGAGAACGATATCCTAAAAACAATAAATACGTCAAATCGTAGAACATGAAAAGAGCTATATAACTTCGACCTATCTCAAATAACAATTAATAAATAAAATCACAATTAAAAAGACTACCAGAGTTACAGGTGCAATACGTGATTTGTTTGGTTGATTGATTGCTTTTTTGCCTTCTTGACTTCTTATTCCTATACAGACGACATTCTTGCCGTACAATTCCTTTCCATAAAACATGTGCTTGCAGGTGCAGTGTAGATTGTGTACAAATCAGCAAGTCTATAAATAATTTAGGATTTAAAGCCTTTGAATCGGTAACTATCGACGGTAAATTACCGGCTAAATACGGAAATCTTCGAAAACGATCGGAAGAAGACACAATTATTTTCACTTTCATTTCCGTTTAATTTTATCATTATCATTATCATTTTTTTTGTTTACCATTATCGTTTCCATTTTAACCTAAAAATCGAAAAAAAAAACTCGAAAACGATTGTCGGAAATCAAAAATTATCATTTTCGTTTTCATCCCTAAGAGTTATAGATGTGGTGTCATTGACTGCACGAAGTATCTTGTTTTTATTTTTGTTCTTCGCTTTTCCTGGCAGTCCAAGAAACAACAAACTCCAAGTCCAGACGGCAGACGTGTACTCCTCCGATCTAGGACTATACTAGGAGGCATTCTAGAATCTAGAGCGAGACCAGAACACGCCGGCACGGCGCTCGTGGCTGCCAAGCAAGCAACTGAGCCACGGCCGCCTCCAGACCAGCAGGCAGCAGCCAGGAGAGATCTCGAGCCAAGGCTACGTGTGCCATTCGCAGCTTGCACTGAAGGTGAAGGACGCCTACGCGTGATATGGCAAGGCAGCCATTGGCCGGCGAGGCGGCGACGGCGACCCCCCTGACCTGACCTGAGGACGACAGAGGTTGTTTGTGGCGCGAACCGCGAAGGCAGAAGAGCAAAGCGCGCGACGACGAGGGCCACACACCAAATCAGTGAAATCACCCATCTCATTCCTGAGGAAGGCCAGAGAATATTCATTCGGCACCATGAAAATCGGCGCAAGAGAGTTCGGAACTTTCTAGCAGTACTGTACAATTGGATCCGAAGTAATGAGTAGTAGTGCCAAGGAACGATTGATCAACCGGCGGAAGCCTCCTTCACCATTTGACGTCATGCAGTAGGCAAGCAACCAGCCAAGCATGTTGGCTGGTCCGACCCGACTCAACAACTTGCTCTCGGCGCGTGTGCATGCACCAGCCAAGCATGTTAATTGAAATTATTACTACGCATGGTTGTAGAAAGAAGGGGTAAAAGTATTTATTAAAGAGGGAGGAGTATAAGAAGTTTGAAGGTTAATGTAATTGTGGAATGGGGAGAATTCAATTTGATTTTCATATTAGCCCATTAAAAACATGAGTAAAAATGTACGGCCTAAACTTTCTACTAAAATATGTTGTATTATGGATCCACTGAATAGATCTATTTATTTGAATTGTTAAACAACTTGATTTTCTATTTTTCGATTTTTCTATGATTTAATACATAGTTTTGAAGTTTATATAAGGAAAAGATTAATAGAAAAAGAGAAAAAGCGCCTGGCCGTATTCGGTCCACTAAGGCCCACGAGCTGGAGCCAGGCCGGCGTGGACGGCGGCTTGATTTGTGCAAAGCTCGAGGGCTTTTTTGTAAAAATTTTTGTGAGATGAGCCTAGACGGCGGGTTCTATTATGAAAAGCTCGAAGGCTTTTTGCAAAACGACCGGGAATGGCTAGATCAAGGCCGTCCGACCCGCCCGATCGGACGGCCGAGAATCGCCGGCGACGTGGCATGCTGGGTTGCCTGCTTTTTGTTGCAGGTTTCGTATATAGAAGATATATGTCAATGGATACAATCTCCATGAATTGACCTACTACATCCCGTATATATGTGTATCTATTAATTTATAGTTTCAACTATTATAAACTCATTATATTTCTACTCCATACCCGCAGCAACGCCCGGGACATCCACCAGTTTGATATATATTTCCAACAAGTCAGTATCCGTGCGGCGTGACGCGACACAATTCTCGGTGGCGCCTGACAGCTGCGCAACTAGAATGTCTGAGCCACACAGCAGCTGGAGATCGAACACGCTCGCAAGCAACCCAGGGTAAGGCAAAGACTTCCCTGCGACGACCATGAAACACAAGACTTGCCGGGGCACGACACGACGAGTTCGCCCCGGCCCCGTGATGGACATGGGTCTTGACGATATCGGTCAGACACAGACATAGACGGTGCTCGCTCGTGTCAAGCTGTTGGATCACGTCGAGAATGCACCTGAGTGAGGCATCATCACGTCAGACCGAAACCATGCTCCACCGCCCGCCGCCGCGAGCGGTTGCATCTCGGGAAGGCGCCGCCTGCAACCGCCGGTCGCGGTCGCTGCTGCAGCGCATTGATGGACCCGATCGAAGCGCGCGGCCTCCTCCGTCCTCTCCTCCCCGCCGCGGCGCCGCTGGCCCAATCGCCCGCGCTATCCTGATCGGCCCCGCCGCGCCCGTCGGGCCACGAACAGCACGACGTCGTCGACTCGTCGTCGCGTGCGTTGGATACTCTATACGGTAGCGCCGTCCCGTCCGTGGAAAAGTCAGTGTCGGGGAATGGCGACCGACTTGTCCGGATAAGACCAGCACCCGGCAGGTGCACGCTTGTCGCTGTGACTTGTGAGGCCGCGCGCGGGCAGGTCGCCCCGTGCACCAACCGCTGCCGCCTCTTCCGTTCGGAAAGGGCTGGATTTCAGGCATGGGCGCGATCGACGAGGCAGAGGAGCGAGGCGAGAGGCCAGCCGCCAGCGGATGCCGGGATGCGTCGGCATCGACTGGCCGACCACATGCATGTCTTATCCGCTTTCAGGGCCAGGGATCGTGCTTATCTGGACGCCAAGTTGGCATCGCGCGGCTAATCGTTACCAGACCGTCACCCGGTGGGGGAAAAAAAAGAAGAGACATCATCAGGGCATGCAAATGGAGCCGACCCCAGTTGGCAGTTGTATATTACAATCTGACATGGCACGTCGATGTTGAAACGTTCCACTATGACACTTGGACCTGCCTGTGAGTTTTTTAGAAACTTCATATTGTATACTAGTACATGGTCGCTGCGCCTACGTGTACATGCTCGGGATGAACTCACTGCCGTATTACTTTTCGTTTTTGTAACACAAGTTGTGTGTGTCTGTGTTCCCCCGGTTTCCCGCGCCTATAAAAGCAGCCAACCTCACTCTTCAGAAAACAAGCGAGCGATCGAACGGCTGCAAAGCGTAGGCACGGTTGGTTTTCTGACGAATTTTCTCCTGCCATGGATCCGCGACGCGCCCGCTGGGAGAGCTCGACGGAGGACGTCACGAGGCCGCTGCTGCCCGTGCACGATGACAGGCCTGCTGCTGCTGGTGCGGGACGCTCGTGCTCCGCGCTCAGGTCCGCGCTCGCCAACAAGTACCTGGCCGTCGCGTCGGGCCCGCTGGCGTGCGCGCTGCTCTGCGCGCTGGGAGACCTCGGCGGCCACCCCGCCGCGCGCAACATGCTCGGCGTGCTGGCCTGGGTGTTCCTGTGGTGGATCACGGACGCCGTGCCGCTCGGCGTCGCGTCCATGGCGCCGCTCTTCCTCTTCCCGGCCTTCGGCATCTCCTCCGCCGACGCCGTCGCCAAGGCCTACATGGACGACGTCATCTCCCTCGTCCTCGGGAGCTTCATCCTCGCGCTCGCCATCGAGCACTACGGCATCCACCGCCGCCTTGCCCTCAACGTACGTGCCCGAAGTTTCGAACGCGGCCAAAAACCCAAGAAAGAAAAAGAAAAACAAAACTAACGTTGTGTTGCTCGTTCCGACGCGCATGCAGATCACGTCTCTGTTCTGCGGCGACCCGGTGAAGCCGCACCTGCTGCTGCTGGGCATCTGCGGCACGACCGTGTTCATCAGCATGTGGATCCACAACACGCCGTGCACGGTGATGATGATCCAGGTGGCGACTGGGATCCTGCAGCGGTTCCCGCGCGACCAGCTGGAGGGCGGCGGCGCCGACGCCCGGGAGCTGCAGCGGTTCTCCAAGGCGTTGGTGCTCGGCATCATGTACGCGTCCACCATCGGCGGGATGGCCACGCTGACGGGCACAGGCGCCAACATCATCCTGGTGGGGATGTGGTCCACCTACTTCCCGGAGCAGCGCCCCATCACCTTCAGCTCCTGGATGTCCTTCGGGCTCCCCATGGCGCTCGTCCTGTCCGTGGCGCTCTGGCTCACGCTCTGCCTCATGTATTGCACCAAGGACACGGGGAGGGTGCTCTCCGCTTACCTTGACAGGAATCACCTCAGAAGAGAGCTCAGCTTGATGGGTACGTCTTCCTTCTGTCGGTCAGCTGGAATGTTCTGAAAATGAACTTCGCATTTGCTAGTGCTGGTCATTTATTTCTGTTTTCTGATGGGGTCTCCATCTTGAACTGTGACAGGTCCGATGGCATTTGCAGAGAAGATGGTTTTGGTCGTCTTTGGGGTAAGTTTCATCCATTTGTGGTTCCTGTGCCACTTCAGGTTTTGGATAGCATGAGCCTCACTCAAACGATCAATGGCCAATTCTTGCAGGCTCTCATTGTCCTCTGGATGACCAGGAGCCTGACGGACGACATCCCTGGGTGGGCGGTCCTCTTCGACGGCAGAGTTGGGGATGGAACTGTCACTGTAAGCGCACAAAATCCTCACCCCTCTTGACCATTCTTCAGTGACGATTTGCCGCGTAGTAGGCTCACCTGACAGCAACTTGCCACAATTCTGCCTAGATCATGATGACAACGCTGCTGTTCATCATCCCGAGCGGCAAGAACGACGGCGAGAAGCTCATGGACTGGGGAAAGTGCCGGAAGCTGCAGTGGCACATCATCCTGCTCCTCGGCGCGGGCTTCGCCATCGCCGACGGGTTCAAGTCGAGCGGGCTCACAGATATCCTCTCCTCGGGGCTGGGTTTCCTGAAGGGTGCGCCGGCGCTGGCCATCGCGCCCGTGGCCTGCGTCTTCAGCGGCCTTATCACGGAGTTCACCTCCGACGACGCCACCACCACGCTAGTGCTGCCGCTGCTCGCCGAACTGAGCAAGTCCATCGGCGTGCACCCGCTGCTGCTCATGGTCCCCGGCACCGTCGGCGCGCAGCTGTCGTACCTGCTGCCCACGGCGACGCCAGGGAACGTCGTCGGGTTCGGCACAGGGTACATCACGATCAAGGACATGGTGGTCACTGGAATGCCAATAAAACTCGTCGGCATCGCAGCTCTCACGATACTACTGCCAACGTTAGGTAAAGTATATTAAACTGCAAATTCCTGTACTGCACGATCATAGATTCGGTCGGTAGAAAAGTTTTGTGCTTATTTCTTGTCTTCTTTGTTATGCAGGTTCTCTGGTTTTTGGCATGGACTCGAAAATGTAGGAAAGGAACTTGGACATCCTATATTTCTCAGGCTTATTTTGAAACGTGGGATTTTATTTCTAATCCTGCAGGAATTGAGCCGGCTCCTATGAATGGAACTCTTGCTATTTTCAGTTCATGTGCTCGTTTGGAACATTTCACTATGTAGAAGACTGTAGGCTGTCTAGACGTTAGCCTAGTACTTGTACAACGTTCAGGCTGCACATCAGTTTGTCAGCTTCAGCTCCTAGTTAGAAGACAGATTTGTACGCAAATGATTTCATATGTACAGATGGGATTTATATATAGCTTATATATCTCCCTGACTTGCAGTGCAGAACATTCCAAACAATGCCTTTTTCAATTGCAACCTTTCCGTATCAGCTTGCTATTCCAGAAATGCCATGATCCTGCTCAACACGTTAACAGTCAGCAGAGTAATCTTATCCATTCCTCGAGTCCACATACTGCCTCCGCTTCAGGAATAATATCTGCTTCCGCTTCCCGAGAAACAAATACCGGCAATTTTTATAAATATTAAATATCATCGATTAGTATCATAATTAGTATCATCGAAAGATCTTTGGATCTAGTTTTTTAACAAAATTATTTAGAGATATAAATATTACACGTATTTTATACAAATCAAGTCAAACTTGTGGCACGCATCCCACGGCGACACTTATTTTGAAACGGAGGGAGTAACAGAGCTTGTATCAATGAAAAAAAAAATCCACATACAGAGCTGACTCCCATACAGAGAATATTCTTGTGTTCTGCTGTCGCCCCCTCTCGCTAAAGTAAAAAAAAAAATTAAAAAGGAAGCGAAAGAAAAATAAAGAAAATGGAAATTTCGAAAGAAATTATGGGGAAAAACGGCCCAGAACCAGAAGAAGGCCCATGCGGGTGCGCACCTTTTTTTTTATTATTACGCCGTCGCTGAATAAAAAGAGCCCTTCCGTCCGTCCGTATGCCTCTCGGCTCTCGCCCCTCTCGCTCTCGGCCGCGGACGTCGCCGCCGCGCCGTAAGCCAGGTACCGAGGCTTTAGTTGCTCTGTTCGCTGGCGACAATCGAGCACCCACCAGGTTACGGTACTCCGACGCATTCTCTTCCCTTCTCTTCAATCTGAGCACCCAAGTCCTAACCTAATAAAGTTATTTATCTATTTGATTGACATCCTTTTACTGTATCCGCGCCTGGATGGATATTGCTTGAATTGTTTTCCTCGTAACCAGAGCAAATAAGAAAGTTGGAGGAGATACAGTCGGCAGCACTAGAAGAGGAACCAATTCGATCCCATCAAAGGGCCGGGGGTCGGGCCGCCATGAGTTTCTGGCGGTTTGTGTACCTGGTGATGAATGACACCAAGCGACGGGACTTCCCTCTACGCCACATCGACGCGTCAGGACTTTTCTTCCCCAAGGGCGAAAGGCCGCCTGTCCCTCCGCCATTGGAGAACGCACAGCTTCCGCCTCCCGCTATCAGATTCAGCCCACCCATCACTGATACCAGCAACGGTGACATGGAGTTCATGCTGCTCGGCGGCGGCGGCCGGAAGCGGGCCAAGGTGGTCGCCACCGACCACAAGGGTCGCTGCGTGCTGTGCGACCCTGCACGGCAAACCGTCAGTGCCCTGCCCGAGCTCACTACTCCCAAGTCGTTCATGCCGGCCTCCCTGGCTGTCGGCGATGACCTCTACATAATCCACACGCATTTCTGCGGCAGATTCAGTCGAGATGAGTGCTTTGACGGCCTCCTCTTCAACGAGGACAACTCTGACTGGGATTGCCACTCCATGCCGCCGCCTCCCTACAGGCACACCTACGATCCTAGAATCCAGCGAGACCCTGCTCACATCACCTCCTACGCGGTGGTGGCCAACCCGGCGGCGGTGGCACGCAGAGGGCGGCTTCAGTCTCTAGGTATCCAAGGAGGGTCTGGGAACCCACTCCTTCAACATCAGAACCGGCAAGTGGGCCAAGGTTGGCGAGAGGGTGCTACCGTTCTGGGGCGCCGGTAAATACATCCCGGAGGCCGGAGCACAAACTATGGTTCGGTCTCTCGGTCGATGAGGACGATGGCGTCGTGTGCGCTTCGGACCTCGCGGAGATAGCAGTGCCACACATCCTCTGGAGGGCGAGGGACCCCCCGACGCCACCTGAGTGGAAGGGCAAGTCGTCATGTCTCGTGCACCTTGGCTGTTCCAGGTTTTGCCTTGCCAGGTTCTTCTTTCATATCATCCGCCCAGGCGGTTTGTCATGCATCAAGTTTGCAGTCTTCACTGGGCTCGAGGTGAAGCCTGGCGATGGCGAGGAGCTCCGCAAGGTGAGGCACAGGCAGGGGCGGATTTGGGCCTAGGGCCACTAGGGCCGTGGCCCTAGGCGTGGCCCAAGATCTCTCTGATAGTATATGTAGTTTTTGTGGCCTGATCATAAGTATTGGGCCAGACTTAGTAGACTATCGGCCCAACAAAAGAGGGAAGAGAAGCAGAGAATGCATCACACTCGTCCGCGAGACCCAACTCCCCTCCGCGTCTCTCTTCTCTTGGACTCCATCTCTCCGCTCGGCGACGCTTCTGAGTTCTAATCCTACCAGCCGGACGTAGGCCGCCGCGGGCGCCGCCCTCTCGCAGGCCGCCGGGCGCCAGGGCATCTGCCGTCTTCCGCAAGGTGCTCGGCGGCCGGGCGCCGGCCTCCTGGTCGTCGCTGGAACCCCCCGCTGGGCCAGCCGAGCACCAGGCGACAGGCCACACCTGCAGCTGCATTGGCCGAGCGACCTTGTGGGCACCTGGTTAGCCAAAGGCCAGATCCCGAGCCACAGCGCATAGGCAAGCAGCACGCAGCAGCCACCAGCCAGCGACTCTGTTGAGACTTGGGGCGTGTTTGGTTCACCGCCACAACACGCCACGCCTAAAGCTAAGCCGCCACACCAACTGTGGCTGGTGTTTGGTTCACGTGCGACCTTTGGCTGCCACAGAATCTTGTTGTGTCGTTTTGCTCCAGTTCGTCGTCGTCTAGCGCATGCAAAGTGTGGCGACTCTGTGGTGGGTGTGGCGGACTTCTTGGTCGCCACCGCCACACCGCCGTAGCTGTGGCGTGGCCAGTGATGGCCTATAACCAAACACGCCCTTGGTAAAATGGTAATTCCCCATTCACATTTCTAAGTAGGTATTCCATTAATGATTAATTGATTACGTCAAATTGTCAATTTCTGTATGATGTTTTTTTATATCAATAATTTCTATATGATGTTATTGATGAAGATATGAGAGGTGAGACCGAACCAAACCATAACTAATTATGTACTTTTAGCCATTTTCATGTTTGCGTTAACTATATCATGGATTTAAGTTTGGAACTGAGATATCATATAAACTTGTGTCTTTATGAGCTAGTCAGTTACCTGTCAGTATTATACTCGGTGCGGGCGGTATTGGCTACAGGTGGGATATATACTTTGAAGTGGCCCTAGGCGTCGAAATTGACGAGCTCCGCCACTGGGCACAGGTCTCTACGGTACAGTCTTGTCAACAAGCTGATCCATTGGGTTGTCTATTTGCCATCAAATATGAGTGTATATAGAAAAATAGAATGGGTAGATAACAGATGACGTAGAAGAGGCACATTGCCACAACAACTTTTTGGGAAGCAGGCTACTATCCGTCAATCGCTCGCCGCTGCTTGCGTCTGCCCCACCACGACTCCAGCGGACACCATGCCGAGAGCGTCGGAATCGCGCTATCGTCGCAGAGTAAACTGAGCGGCACCGTGACGGAACGCCGGTGCACAATAATGCCAGATCGTCTGGGGCTGCTGCCACTGTCCACCGCTGCACAATATATAGTGTCAGACCTAGTAGTTTTTCACATAGAATTTTTCTCAACTAATTTTCACCCTGTTCACTTCAGCTAAAAAATCGTTTCAGTATTTTAACTTATCAGCCGACTGATGCAATGATAACGATGATCATGATTATCAAGTCTGCAATGCTCCGGTCGTTATACTTTTATCACTTCTATGCTTGAAAGGCAGTGAAAGCTCCTCATAATAGGACTTTTGTATCATTAATGTAAATACTCTATTTACATCTATTTCCTCAATTCTAGCAGTTAATGATTTTGACATCAGTTTAATTATTTTAGTCTTCTCCCTCGAATCAAGCTCCATTGCAGAGACTATATACATTTTATGCACCAATAAGATTGTGTCAAATAATAGCATGATAGTTCTTCTTGACCTTGATTGAGCTCATGTGGAGTAACTGTATTAAGTAAATTAAGTGGTAATTATTTCGTGTGTCATCATGCACTGAGTTAAACTATTTCCTTTCCTATAAACATGTCAAATAATCATTGTGTTAATCACACCAACTTGTACATTCGTTTTCTTTGCACGCTCACACACGTAGGTTGATGAAGCACGGCAGATGGCCCGGATATCTGAAAAACACACACGTTTAATTAGGGTAGTCCCAATGCTAAAAACCATCACTAGTTTTTACACCTCCCAAATCATATAGACACTACACCTAGAAAAACATATTTTCGATGACTAGTTTTCTCAAAATATTGTTTGTCTAATCATATGTCTTCTCTCTTCATTATCTAACTACGACCTCTTCACATCTTGTTCTCATGTAGACATATTGTTTTAATCTAAGAAATCATTTCCTTGCCTCTTCCTTTTAATTTTATTACCACACCATCATTTCACTCAGTTGGCACCCTATTTAATGAATCTAGAACTATTCAACATGTTCGGCAAGCGGTCCTGCTCACATGTTACTGAGCAGTGAACTAGAAGTTGCCAATAGAGGTGGTCTGTACAAGTAACCAAACAATGTAGTTTCTAGGTGGACAGTGACCATAGTCAATTAATAGAACCATCTTTTACTAAAACCTTTGAAGCTCCATTCAATTCGATTTTCATCGAGCAAATATTTATAATCATTACCAAAGGTGATACCAGGTTGTCAAGGGCGTCGGTCCCTAGGGTAGGTGGTCCTCGACTACGGAGCTCGTAGTCTCGTGCCGTTGTCGTCTAGGGCTGAGGTTATGCCCCTCAGCCGGCTAGGCTTGGTTGAAGACGAGAGAAAGAGAGATTAGATGAATAATAACTTGCTTGTTCTTTAATCGTACCTAGTACATGGATATATATAGCCCTTGTCTGTTACACGACGTGAGCTAATTGCTCCTAAAGGAAACAGACTCTTGCTAATAAAAGGAAACGGACTCTATCTAAGAAACTAACTTATTTTAGAGCTACTGGACGCTGCGTCCTGGGCTGCAACCGTGGTGGAGTTGGAGTTGGCCTGGGCCTGAGCCACGTGCGCCGCGCGTTCGGTAGACCTGCGCACGTCGCGGGTGCGCCTGCGCCTGTAGGCTTGGCTCCACATGACAAAAGGCCTCTTCGATGCCATTTCAAATTTTTAGAGCATTCCAAGAGTTTTCAAAACCCACTTTCAATCCAAACTTTGGCAGATTGAAAATACTGTTGTCCAACAATTTCCTGTCTCAACTCCCAGTCCTCTCACACTTAGAAAAATCAACCTCGTAGAGTGCATATATCCGGATGCGTATCCATCACCTCAATCCAAAGGTAGAAGAGAGAAAGAAAGTATACAGGTGGTTGGATGATTTAAAAATAGTTCGAGATTCCTAATGTAAAATTACCTTTTAAGAGTATCTTTTAGGAGTGAGATTTTGACGACGTTGGAGGAAGCTAACAAATATGCTCACAAATTTTTTTAGTCATTTGCAAAACTTATTAATTTACGAAGTGGTTTTCTTTTAAATATTGGAGATGCTCCGTTTTTTTCGAGGAACTGGAGATATTCTAAATGATACTGTATCTGCAAACCAGCCATGCACCCCGACCATGGCCCGGCCCAAATCTTTTCGGTTTGTACGGGAAAATCCAAATGGATAGGGCGCCGGCCATGTCACAGCGTGCTGCTCCGTTTCCCGTGCGCGAGGCCGCGACACGCCGCCACGCCTGGTCCCCGGCAACACAGCTGGGCAGCCGATTCTGTTACTCACCGTCTCAAATCGCTATCGCGGTGTAGGCGGAGCCCTGGGCAGGCCGGACCAGACGCGCGATTCCGAGTCGGGATCTCTCTCGTCGCCTGAATCTGAATGATTGTATCGGCCGACGTCGACGGCAACCGACCACGACCGGGCCGTCCCCGTCGCTGCTCGCTGTCCTGTGCGGCTGTGCGTAGCCCTCAGCGTACACCGTCCACCAAATTGTATACTGTATATATTTTCCCTCCGTCACAAAATAACTTATCCTCCGTCACAAAATAATTTTTACTTTCTTTTGTTTTTTTAAAAGCTGCGTTTGACCATTCGTCTTATTTAAAAATTTTATATAAATTATAAAATAAACAAATTATTATCAAAATATCTCTAATGATAAAATAAGTCATAACAAAGATACATGATATTTATATAAATTTTTTAAATAAGACGAATGGTCAAACGCAGTGTTTAAAAGTCAAAGAAAAGTAAAGTTTATTTTGTGACGGAAACAGTAAATTATTTTGTGACCGAGGGAGTAGACAGACATCCGTGCTGTTTTTCTAGGCTCTCGTAGCTCGCCATGTATGCACCGCTCAAATTTCTGCGGGAAGCGCGTGGCAGAGCAGCGCAGTTCCAAAGATTCTGATAAATCCACGTGGCATCTTGCAGCTCTGCACTGCACCAGTGCCGGCGGAAGAAGATCGTAGGGTCGGAGATCAGGCAAGGACCCACACGGGCCACGGCACAAGGCTTTACTGGACAGGACGCCGGCGCTTCGCCCACGTCGTGACAAAGGGCAAGGCCGATGCCGCCACACTGCCCAGCGAAGCGACGGCGACCCGTTGATCTTGAGGCGAGGAGAGGCAGGACAGAGAGAGGGCAGACCACGACACGACACCAACCGTTCGGGCGGAATGTGCATTCATTCACTGCATACAATTCCGACTTGGCCTCGGAAACACCAAGGATCGATCACCAGGATGATTTGAGTGGGGCTGAATCACGGACAAACGGCAGACAGCAGCTTCCATTTGACGTCATCCTGTAGGCAAGCAAGGCTGCGGCTGGCTGGATTCAGCAACACCTTTGCTGCCGTGTGCTATGCATGCATCTGCCAAGGACTTACTACTAAGAGCATCTCCAACAAGTTGACATAATTCACTTGACAAATCTCTAGATTTGCCAAGTCTCAAACCCAAATGCCAAGTGAAAAAATAGGCCTTCTCCAACAAATTGGCATTTAGACTTGGCAAATTAAAAATTAGTGACCCACATGTCTTAATTTTTTGGTGGGACCGGTTCCTGGCAATTCTAACCCGGCCGGTGATCAATCAGTTCAGGTGGCCGGCCGGTGATCATGAAAAATATGGCCATGCATGTGAGGCCAAATTATCATGCAATGCACGTCTGCGGGTGCTGTGCTGATTTCAAGTTCGAGAACAAAGGCACGTCTGCTGTTTGCCGGCCACTGATACAAAGGACCATGCATTTGTACCTTGCCTGTCATACGCCCTGGCTACTTTTGCATGTCAATTTTTGCCACAGTCAACAGCTCACCTGTCACAAAGGACCATGCATTTGTACCACCAGCGACACTCACCTGTCAACATCACCTGCATGTGAACAGGCCACGCACGCACACGCACTGTCGATGCCAAGTGCTGGACTGCGCGCAAATATGCGCCGGGAGGGGCTACTTTTGCCAAGCTTGGCAATTTGCCAAGTCCTTTTGCCAAGTTGTTGGAGGATGTTTTTTGTGATTTTGCTAAAAATTTAAATTTGTCAAATAGGTTTGCCAACTTGTTGGAGATGCTCAGCTTAAAAGTCAGGCTTTTTGTGATAAAATAAAATATGCCGGAGCAATCATGCGGCGGCTACGACGCCGTCGATACGGATCCCGCCGTAGAATAGCATTTCATTCCCCGCTTCAGTACACGTGAAGTCGTGAACCATGACGCAGCACAGCTGGGGTTACGTGACACGTGCACAGATACCACCTTCCCAAGTCGGAACTGCTGGAACACAGGATAAAAACGCGAGGAACGCGCGCCAGGAAAAAGAAACCCAGGATTACGCGACACGCGCCTGCCACGACCGGGAAACACACATAACGTCCTGGGATACGACAAGACCAATTCATCCAACTGTTACGTGTTGCCACACCCACACCGGCCGGAGGGAAGAAAGAAAAGGCTCTCGTCGAGACCGGGAAGCAGTCGGACGCTCGCGTCGCATTGCCCCGAATTGATCGGTCCTCGATGGCGAGTTGCGAAAATCTCACGTGCCGCACGTCGCGCGTGGAGTGCATCATCGGCAGGTGCGTGGAAAAAGTCCAGGGAATGTCGACATGGATGGCCCCCGCCTCGCGCCTCGGTCGGCCTGGCGGCTGGCCGTGCGCGCGCAGGTCGCCCCGTGCACCAACCGTGGCCACACCTCTTCGGGCTGTCAAGGGCTAGGCGGGATGAGATCACTGCTGTGGCGTGAGGCCCGCGGACACGGCGGCGTCGCCGGCAGGAGTCTTATCCGGTTTCAAGGTGGGCCCGTGCTGATCTGGATGCCAAATCAGTGCCATACTGTTTAATCATATATAGCTTGGCGCTAGCGCCAGAGGAAAGTGCAGAATGCAGATCTTCTATTACTCTATTCACTATTGCCACGTCTAAGTATTATCCGACGTGGCACATCTTGGACCTTTTCTCGTATAGAAGGAAAAAAAGAGACTGTTTTTTTTACTCTCCAGCCTCCAGGTGTACATAAAATGGCCACAAGAACTCACACCAATACTTTCCGTTTTCTTATTTGTTTTGTGTTCCCACCCCCTATAAAAGCACCCAAACATTTCAACAAGCAAAAGCAAACCTGTCACGGTTACAGACCACGGGCACGGTTCTTTTTACCGCGAGTTCCTCGGCGCGCCATGGACCCGCGGCGCGGCTACTGGGAGAGCTCCTCGGAGGACGTCACGGGGCCGCTGCTGCTGACGCGCGACGAGGGCAGCTCGACGACATGGGAGCTCTCCTCCTCCTCCTGGTCAGGGCTCCGGGGGCTGCTCGCCAGCAGGTACCTGGCGGTGGCGTCGGGGCCGGTCGCGTGCGCGCTGATCTGCGCGCTGGTGGACCTCGGCGGGCACCCCGCGGCGCGCAACATGCTCGGCGTGCTGGCCTGGGTGTTCCTCTGGTGGATCACGGACGCCGTGCCGCTCGCCGTCGCGTCCATGGCGCCGCTCTTCCTCTTCCCGGCCTTCGGCATCGCCTCCGCCGACGCCGTCGCCAAGGCGTACATGGACGACGTCATCTCCCTCGTCCTCGGGAGCTTCATCCTCGCGCTCGCCATCGAGCACTACAGCATCCACCGTCGCCTCGCCCTCAACGTACGTGCGTGCGCTGTGCGCGCGCTCGCTCGCGCCTTTTTGCTCGCCGATAAAACAAAAAGGCTAACATTGTTGGTGCGCTGTTGCTCGTTCCGGCGCGCATGCAGATCACGGCGCTGTTCTGCGGGGACCCGGTGAAGCCGCACCTGCTGCTGCTGGGCATCTGCGGCACGACCGCGTTCATCAGCATGTGGATCCACAACACGCCGTGCACCGTCATGATGATGCCCGTGGCGACGGGGATCCTGCAGCGGCTGCCGCGCGACGAGCTGGAGCTGGAGGGCGGCGGCGGCTCTGACGCCCGCGTGCGCGTGGTCCAGCGCTTCTCCAAGGCGGTGGTGCTCGGCGTCGTGTACGCGTCCGCGATCGGCGGGATGGCCACGCTCACGGGCACCGGCGTCAACATCATCCTGGTGGGGATGTGGTCCACCTACTTCCCGGAGCAGGCACCCATCACCTTCAGCAGCTGGATGTCCTTCGGGCTCCCCATGGCGCTCATCCTGTTCGCGGCGCTCTGGGCCACGCTCTGCCTCATGTACTGCTCCAACAACACCGGGAGGGCGCTCTCCGCTTACCTCGACAGGAGCCACCTCAGGAGGGAGCTCAGCTTGCTTGGTAGGTTCTTTCTTCTGCCTCGTGGCCTGCTCTGCTTGGCAGTTGACTCACAACAGCAATGACTCACAAGTGAAGGATGGAATGGAATATTGTCAAATTAGCCACGATTTACTATTGATTTTTTTTTTTATTTTCTTTGATGGTTACTGAAGCATTAATCTAGAACTCATGATTGCCTCCAGTTTTTCTGATGGGTCTCTATCTTGATTTATGACAGGTCCAATGGCATTTGCAGAGAAGATGGTTTTGGCCGTCTTCGGGGTAAGTTCCTGTGCCAGCTTAGGTTTTAGGGTTGTTGCATATGGAAGTTTGGGACGACCATGCCTTGGTTTGTGTAACAAATCTCACATGATTCAGTGGCTAATTCGTTCAGGGTCTCATCGTACTATGGATGACCAGGAGTCTGACAGACGACATCCCTGGGTGGGGAGTTCTTTTCGATGGCAGGGTTGGGGATGGAACGGTCACTGTGAGCAGCACTAAGAATCCACAACTTTTGACTAGCTATTTCAGAGTCATTTTGCTTCGTTAACTCATCGGGATGCATGTGTGCAGATCATGATGGCGACACTTCTGTTCATCATCCCGAGCGGCAAGAACGACGGCGAGAAGCTCATGGACTGGGGCAAGTGCCGGAAGCTGCAATGGAACATCATCCTGCTCCTGGGCGCGGGCTTCGCCATCGCCGACGGGTTCAAGGCGAGCGGCCTGACGGACATCCTCTCCGAGGGGCTGGGCTTCCTGCGCGGCGCGCCGGTGCTGGCGATCGCGCCCGTGGCGTGCGTCTTCAGCGGCGTCATCACGGAGTTCACCTCCGACGACGCCACCGCCACGCTGGTGCTGCCGCTGCTCGCCGAGCTGGGCAAGTCCATCGGTGTGCACCCGCTGCTGCTCATGGTCCCCGGCGCAGTCGGCGCGCAGCTGTCGTACCTGCTGCCCACGGGGTCCCCCGGGAACGTCGTCGGGTTCAGCACCGGCTACATCACCATCAAGGACATGGTGGTCACCGGAATGCCGCTGAAAGTCGTCGGCATCGCAGCTTTGACGATCCTGCTCCCAACATTGGGTAATGAATTGAACTCTTTCGTTATAGTACATATAACACAGCACTTGCAGGTTTCAGATGATGGTGTAACAGAAAATGAATTCGGTGCTTGTATTTCTTGGTGTGATGTGATGCAGGTTCTCTGGTTTTTGGCATGGCATAGAAGTTCAGGAACGTGCACAGGATACATACATTCAGATGTTTTGGAATATATTCAGTACTACTGTAGATTGTTCAAGCTGTACAGTACGCACGGGGCCTTATTAATTGCTCAACTATTGGGTCCAGATAGATATTTTTAGTGTAGGATTCGATATGCGTTAATGCATATATGGAATTTACTATATCATAATACTAGTAGTATCCTTTTGTAATTCCAATTCGTTGCAATTTTTGAACCTTTGTGTCTGGAGATTTTTTTTTTTTTTCCTTCTTCTTCCATAAACCATACTATATCTGAAGAATAACCGGAAAGGCAAAACGAGGGATAGAGGTGGTGCCCGCCAAACCTAATGATTGATCTCTGATGATTGCGATCCGTCACTAAATACAAAAAGAAGTTAAAGGCGAATTTGCAGGTTGATCCAAACGTGCCTTTTTTCAATTGGAACCTTTCCGTGTCGGCCAATCAATGCCAAAAATGGCATGAGGCTTATCATGTTAAGTTTGGCCGTGAGCGTCGTCATCAAGCTAATCTTCTCCGCTCCGCATGCGAAAACATGTTAGCTGATCGAGGATTTGTTGGGTACACCGTACGTAAAAATTCTGAATGCTTCGGTGTTGTATACTTGTATCTCGAGCGTGGCGTGAATATGGGTCCTCCCTCCGTCTCGTGACTTCCCGACCCTTCCACGAGACTCGCGTCACCGCCGCCGCCGCCTCTCGCGTCGCCGCCGTCGCCATCTACCACCGCTGATCCCTCCTCCCTTTCTCTCCGGCATCTCGCTGAGGGTTGAAGGGAGTGGGGATCCATTGTTTTAATAAGTTTCTCTAATAGATCGAGTTATTAGGGTTAGGGTTTCTCCATATCAAATTTGTTAGCATTGGAGTTTTATCTCCTCCTTCTCCTCTCCGGCTACGATGAAGGGGAAGGGTGGAATTGTCTTCTCCATGACGGCTTGTTGAAGATGAGGGCGACAACTTCGGCGTCAACATCTTCATCGACATGATGACATGGAGATTTTTGTTTCCAGACTGCGGCATCAAGGCGGAGATGATGTTGCCTCCATGAAATAATTTTCTCCGATCTTTTCTCCGTTTTGTTGTGGTTAGATCTGGCCATGATGAAGGACTAGAGAGAATAATTTTCAGATCTGTCTTTCTCATTCTTCGGTGGCAGAAAGAAGAAGAAGGAAGGCACCAGAAAGAAAAAGTTTCTCAATTCCGCCTATAGGAATGTTGGTTGTCGTTCGTTGGGCATTTGTTCTCTAGCCAGTTGCCAAGTGTTTGCCTGCGCGACTATCTACACTGCAAAGCATTTAACAGTTAGGTTTTGAGGTGTGCTATTGATAGCATAGCATGTGTTCGTCGAAAAAAAGAGCGTGGCGTGAATATATTATGCCGAGGAAAAGGGCCAAGTCCGCGGAAGAAATGGCAGGAAAACCGAAGGCGGAAAACTAGGCGGCCCAGCGAGGGTCGACTGGACTCCGAGTACTCGGAAAGTTCGACCCACATCGTTTGATACAGTTGCCATTGACGCAAGAATGCCGGCCCATCCAGTAAAAGGATTTGTTTGTTGGAAAAAAAAAAAAAACCCAGAGATTTCGTGTCACGGACACGGACGGATGGATGTTTGTTGCATCATATTATTATTACTGTTCTGAGCTTTAGGCAATTGGGCCGTTGGCGTCTACGGTCTTAACCTTTCTAACTGGCTCGATGTCTCCTGTGCCGCCTGAATGGAACAGTATCGAACAGCAGTACGCATGGATGCAGCAGCTCGATGGAGCCGCTCATCATCATGGAGATTGAAGCTGAAGGTGTGGTTGCCTGTGCCCTGTGCGTGGCCACACCAGTTGCCGGCCAGAGCCCCCCGGCCCATGCGTGCATGCCGATTCGATCGACTCGTCTGCCTCGTGCCATTCGCTCCACCGCCGATCGCACGAACGGAGTTAATACGCGGCGCGGCGCGCTTCCCGTTCCGATCCGATCCGTCGCTGCAACCTGCACAGCGAGGTTAGCACCGACGACTGTGGAAGCACGCTACTAGCATAGGGCATAGCTAGCTGCATCAGTGCAAGGGCGCACACGGTACGGTACTCCCGGCGACTCAGAGCATGCATGCGTGTGAAACTATGAATGATGCACGGCGTCCGTCGTCGGCAGGCAGATATCGGGTCCTGCTGTCTGCGTGGTTTAGTTACGTAATTCTACCTGATATAAATGCAAACCCGACCTGACGATCAATCTCGATCGACCGAAACTACGCGAACAGAAGACGGGGATTCATTTCTACTACTAGTACAGTTTCTAGTCGCATGGGACACCGGAAACTAATTTCTCTACCTCACGGTTTTCTTGCTTACCCCACCAGACCAGACCCGGCGCATTTTTGCCGCCGCGCACTGCATGTAGACGGAAATCGCCGTGTGTCAACGGAGACGGAAGGGGAGGGAGAGGGACGACGAGATAAAAAGGCCGCCGCCGGGAGAGACAACGACGGCTGACATGCATCGATGCCGCCTGCCTGACGATAGGATTGGATGATCTAGTAGTAACCTTTTATTCCTGGCTGCTTGTCTTGAGTCCGGACATGCTCATATTTTTCAACCCCGTTGAACAAGAACCAGATCGTCTCTACAAATTAAAGCCACACCACAGCGCTGATGCTTGCTGCCACTGTGAGGCTGTGCCCATGCATGCATGTCGTTGGCAGTTTGTGGCCCTACCCTTCCGATCGAGGAAATATTTATCTGCATCTGCAATTCTGCATGCAGTGTACCAGTACTATCTTCTTCATGACCAACCGACCACTCGCACTCCCAGACTCTGTAACTTGAATGTTCGTGGAAGGGTTCTCCTAATAACTAAGCACGACTGTGATGGGGCAGCTCCGCGCGGTTGTATATATTTTGCGCGTCTGCTTGGAAATCTACAGTGCATGCAGAATCCAACTCGGTTTCATACGTCCATCTTCCTTGCTACCACCTGCAACGTGTACCTAGCCGTTCAAAAGATTAGAGGCGAAGAAGACTACTTTATTTATTGTTAAATGCTGATGTTCCTTAGCTGAAAACTAATAAACCTTGGTCCTTCTCAAACAGCATCTTAATTTTGAGATGGTTTGGACATGTCCAACGGAGGCCTCCCGAGGCGCCAGTGCGTAGTGGGGTTCTGAAGCGGGCCGATAACGTAAAGAGCGGTAGAGGTCGACCTAAACTGACTTGGGACGAGTCAGTTAAGAAAGGCCTTAAGGAGTGGAATATCTCCAAGGATTTAGTTTTGGACAGGAGCGCTTGAAGACTGGCAATCAACGTGCCTGAACCGTGACCTCTTTCTGTCATGTGCCCTTTTGTGTCTTCCAGTTTCCCGTCTCTCTTGGGTTTCATCTCTAGCCTACCCCAACTTGTTTGGGATAAAATGCTTTGTTGTTGTTGTTGTTGTTGTTGTTGTTGTATGCGTGACGCCCTTCTTTCATAGATGATCTGCATCTAGAAATCGATTTCTAGAGGCATGTATTATTTCTCTTCCATGCAACTACAACATCATCTCCAGCAAACTCAGAACCATAGGCTAACGTCATGGTCATGTCTTCACCAAACCCATAGTGGTGTCTTCGTCACTAGGACTTTGCAATCCGTCATCGGTTTCTCCCATGACCTATTGGTTTGCGTGACAGTAGTACCAACCTTGTCTGTCACCATTGCTGTTGCGCCTATCGACTCCATGCTTGCGCCTATGTTGGAATCTTTATGATCAGAGTTCCAGAACATAATTGCAGTTTGTTTCGACGAAGTGATGCCCACCCTCAGGAAGGAAGCTTCTACCATTAAATTGTGGCTAGCACGTGTTACCACCCATTTGGAGCGTGCGGAGCCTTGTGGAGAGCTTGCTTCCATTTTTGACATGGCCAAACTCTTTGGCTCCTATTCTCCTATCCACCGTTCTTTGCCACTCTCCGATCTCGCCTCTCTTGTGGTTTCTTGCATGCTTAACGACTCTTGTTATGTAGTGAGGATGTATTTGCGAATAATTAAACCCTGTCATCGATGAGAAGGCCACTAGAACCTCTGTTGTGGATGTTCATTGAGAGACTGATGGTACGTATCTTCAATGAGGTGGCTACGAAGATAAGGGACACATAGATCCACTAGAAAGGCCATAGAATAGGTCATCGAGATGTCTTCAGCAACCGTGGTTGTTCAGACAACAGACCAAATGTTGCTATATATGGCCACCTCTATTGAGGACGTTGTTCTTGTGGAAGATGCATATGATGAGAAGAAAATTATATCTCAGATGCACAAGTGACAGTGGAGGATGCCATCTTTCTTATCACCATCAAAGACAAAGCTTCCCACTCTATGTTTGAGGTTAAGGCAAATGAGCTTTGACTGATAGCAGATTCGATGACACCATCTTCGATTTGTTTGCCACAGCTTGCAAGGACGAGGACCTTACACCTACAATGCATCGTACTTTGTCAGAGTGCCCATCTTGCTTAGCGTGTTCTAAAAGATTTGGGTGTTATTAGGAAATGATGGAAATATAATAGCCTAAGCAGACCATCCACGTTGCCGCTGGACCTTCTTAAGCCTTTGATGGGTTTAAAAGGTCTTGTTGTTGTGTTCGTATGATGGTGTCGATGTGTTCTTTTGTTGCGAATTTGTTGAGAGAGTTGTCCTAGCCTCCTAGTAGTAGACTAGTAGTTTGTTGTAATTACAATCTGCAACCCCAGCCCTATACATCGAGGACTCCTGTTTACTCAATCTGAGTCTTTTTCTTTTTTTTCTTTTGAAATGTATCACGGTTCTTCTGCCTACCAATTGTTTCAAAAAATATGGTACTGATAATTTGGTCCTTATAATAGTTTTGTTCATGTAGACACGGATTATTACTAACACCAATAATCGCCCTTGTCTTGCGCCCTGAAATCGGAGAACGGGCATGTCGTCGTCGCGTACCCACTTGAAGTTACTCTCTCCGTCTCTTTTTTATTTGTTGCTTCGCTTTCTAAGATATAAATGCCAACAATTTTAATAAATAATAAATATCATCGATTACTATCATAATTAGTATTATTGGAAAGATCTTTGGATCTAGTTTTTTAACAAATTTTTTTTCGCGAGCGGGTTTTACCCGTATTTCATTAAGAAGAAGAGAGTTTTTTAACAAAATTATTTAGAGATATAAATATTATACGTATTTTTCTATAAATTAAGTTAAATTTTGGCAAGACGCATCCTACGGCGATATATAAAATGGGACAAAGGAAGTAAGTATCTATCAATCTCAAACACGGCACGACTGCAAATTGATTCGAGTCACATCCACATGAGCAACCGATCTGTACTGTACTGTCTCGCTGGGCCGCCTGGGGAGGAAACGTGGCTCGATCGCGACTTGACTTGAGAGAGGGATCTAGAAGTCGGAACGGAGGTGGAGGTGGATGGGATGGGACCGATCGAGCGTAGTAGCGCCACTTTTTTCCATGTGTCCGCAATTAAATGCATCCAGTCTGCCCCCCCCTCTCCCCCCCTCCCGTCCCGGGCGCCCCACGCTGGTCGTCCTACTCCTACCGCGGGCTGCGAACCGAACCGAGAGCGCCGTGCCGGCCAACCACATCACTGTTGTCCGCATCACACCACCACGCCTTGTTCTCTGGCCACTATTCCGCATTCAATGCCCGCACTGCTGGGGAGTTATTGCTTATACCTTGAACCCACTCTGTCTGCCTCGGATCCTCTACCCCCCACCTCTCTACATGCATCGAACCGATCGGTGCTGATGATCCTGATGTGCACGTACGTACGGTGGCACCAAACAAATAATCTTTTCAGCGGAGTACTAGTAGCATACTAGTACACGGCAGGATGCTGGGTACCGTACCTCAAATAGTCATGCATGCTACCAGTCTTTTCTCCAAGTGATCAAATCTTCTCTACTAAAGCGAAAACACAGTACTACTACGTGTGTATTCCATGTATGGTTGCGATCGGCATTCACGGCTCTCGTCGGCGCCGAGGCTGGACGGCTGCCCGTGCCTAGGCAGCCGTCAACCACGTGGTTGTACGGTGAGCTTTTGAACAAACTAGCTGCTAGTATAGGCTTATAGCCCAAATGTTACGCCGGTCGTTCGTTCCTCCAGGCAGAACTGAAAGTAGACGACACGGCCGGAGCCGGAAGGCACGATCGCACCGCCCGCAGCTGAAAACACCCCGCCCTTCCCGGTGAGCCGAGCCATGAATGCTCGATCGATCACGCACGCCAGTCACCAAAAAAAAAAAAAAAAAAAAAAGAAAGATCGATCACGCACGCCACCCCCTCTTTGTGGGGGCCGGGGGCCGCTGGCGCCCTCCCGGAAGCGTAGCTTGCTAGGATTAATAATGTATTTAAGAGAAAGAATAAATAAATTTTATGAGAATAAAAGTCTTCTAACATACTAACTCTATATAAGTAATGAAATACATAAGAAACTAAAAGAATAAAATTTAACATTATTAAATTTGATAGTTTATTTCTCTAAATTTTATTTTATTCGACGTGGCATGACAATCTCAAAAATAATAATAACGCTACTAAACTACACTGGATCGATCGTCTGCCTCTACCCGGATCAATTACCCTTTAAATCCCCACCGGCTAAACACAGTGATCGGGCCACCTACTACCTTTAATTAATGAAAACCGCGGACTATTGGATGCCGGCCCGCCTGGGCCACCTACCTAGCTACTAGTACACGCGACGTCGTATGTACTACTGCCGTACTACCTTCCTGCATCCCTACCTTCATCAAACAATCAAAACCTGCTGTTCCATTACGGCTATAGATGTGCGGCCACTATATAGTACGAAAGATATTGCAACTCTAGGATGAATTTACATGGACACTTTGGCCGATTCATTCTAAAATTTAGCCGGCGCTGTTTAAATCATCCACCTAGTTAGTGTTTATTTACCTTTTTAGTGGAAATTAGTGTTTATTACTATGCCGCTACCATGCCGCCCTTACTTTGTTGAGCCCAATATGAAGATGGAAAAACATAAGGACAATTTCATCTTCAACCATCTTTAGCTGGGTCCGAATAGCTGAAAAGATCATGTATATTTTGGCCTCCAACTGAAATTTAGTTGAGTTTTAGCCGTCTCTCTTTGGATCCCTAACAGCTAGTAAACTTTAGCTAGTGGGTTCAAATAATTAGCTTCACTCTTCACCCAAATTATAGGAATTTTAGCTTTTGCTATGTATAGCCTATGTTTTGAACCATTGTAAAATCGATATATCTAGAAAGGAGAGAGCGTTGTTATTGCCCCCCTGTAGCATCGCTAGCAGATCCACATCGGTACTTCTTTTTTCACGATTGGAGGACATGCAGATCACCAATATCTCATCTAATCCTCAAATATATAGTCTGACTCTGACATACAAAGTCCATACTTAAATGTGTCAATTTATTTTCTTATTTTCCACTCTTTTCCCTTATTTTGTTCTCTTCTCTGGTTGGTTGAGGTCGGCTCTAGGTTCCCCACTTCACATCGCTGTTAGAAGTGGCTTCTTGTGTGGTCGGTCGTACGGTCGCGGGTTTTGGAACGGGCAACTGAGCTAGCGCGGCGTGGCAATACGGGATATGAGAGCTTCGAGCAACAAAGGATGCGGCTGCGGGCGGCCTCAACACAAGCTCTAACACCTCCTTCTCGTGCATGTGGGTCTTGTGTGGTTTGGGTGGGCAGCCATTCCAGTATAGCATGGTGCGGTATGCGACAACTCTAGGCAGCAGAGGCGGCTAGGTGCTAAGTAAATTTAACAACGCGACAGCCTAATTACTGTTGATACGACCCAATAGCCACGCGGTGTATGTCCATGGGACTACCCACGACCAAAGTCCATGATTTTGTGCAATGCACTTTGTCAACTAGTGTGAATATCAATAGTTGTGCCCCAACACTTTTCCTGCCACTAGATATATTGTTGATTTTACTGGATTCATATATTAAGTATGTTTGTAATGTTTAGTTGAGGGGGTTATATAGTTAACCCGTAATATGTTGGGGTTATTATGTAGACTTTTTAATATGTCACATCAGCAAAATCACTATAAAACCATCTTAAGGGTAGAATATAACGTTTTATAGGTGAAAGGTTGAAGTAGATAGTAACTACCAATAGGTTGAGAGGTTAAGTAGACTTTTTCCAAATATCTAACTTGACATCCATATGGTTTGCAAGCTGTTCTGACACTTATACTGAAAAATATATTGAAATTATAGTATTTCAAGTAAATAACAAGAGCAAGCCTCGAAGAAATTAAGTGGCTTTATATGAATCTACATGATTGAAGTTCTCATATTGATGGTTAGAAGAAGTACCTAATTAAAGCACTACGCTAGCTGCTGCTTCCTTACAAGCACAATTAAGGTGTAAACGTTAATTCACAAAAAAAACTGAGTGTTTAACACATCATTTCCCAGCCAGCAAGCAGCAGCAGCATGATGCATGAATAACAACAGCCTACAGCTTAAATGTGTTCATAAGCATAATTAAGGCACTTCTATTTGGGAGTCATGAATCTAGAATTATTTAAAGAACAAATTGTACTAGTACTTCCTGTAGATCAAATGGATCATTTATTCCAAGATTCCCCAGGGTTAATCTCCATCAATCTACAGGAATTGCAAGGACCATCTAATTAAATTAGAACAGTGGCTTGCAGCTGGTAAAGGCCGCCTCCATATCGGTACTGTACGCGCTTTGAATGCTGGGTTTGAATTAATACACAAAATTATTGGGCCATTGCGCTCTCAGTATCAAGTTGCTTCTTTTTTTGCTCTAGGAAAATGTAGGGCATGGATAATTTTTGGATGTAAAAATGAAGAGAGTGGCAAACATATATACACCCTCCAGTCACAGATACTCCTAAAGTCTTGTTTGGATGCACAATTTTTTAGCTAGCTAGTGGCAGTATATTTTAGAGATTTTTGTGAGATGTTAGCTCACATTTATTAATTGCATGTTCTTGTGTTGAATGTGTTGATTTTTTTTTAAGATCAGTTGGCCAAAGATTAATATTTATAAACGTGTTATCATATACATGTTTTAAAAATTTTATTTAGGAAACAATGCAGATTTTTGGGCATCAATATTTGCTACTACTGAAGGCATGGTGAAAAGGTAAGGAATAGAATTGTGCACGCGATGCCGGGCATGGTGAAAAGGAATGGAAAATCGCGCGGTAATCGCGGCTAAACCTGAAGGCATGTATGGCGCGCGGCTAAAACGGAAGGCATGCATTACGGCTAAAATGGAAGGCATGCACGGCGCGCGGTTAAAACGTAACTGTAAGCTGCATCACCGGAAAGAAGAGAATTGTGCGCGATGCCGAGCATGGTGAAATGGAAAGGAAGGAAATTTCGTCCGGTGAAAAAGGAAAGCCGGGCGCGCTTGGACTTAATTGGAGCGGGGTTAGCGGAGTTTGTTTTTCGGTAATTCAACTGTCGCCGGTGGAGTTGAAAGGAAGGTGTGATTTAATGGGCAATTCTCCAGGCGCCGCTCCTAGTCACTACGCGAGACCCTAGAACAAGTCCAATAAAAGCATGTACAACCCATAGACAGCTTGTCGTCTATATGATGCGGTCACACCACATACAGACAACTAAAAAGACAGCGTATACAATGGTTGTCTGTTTATGTGTCTATTAACTCTTTAATGCTTGTATATGAGCTATGATCAAATGTGAATATGATTCCTGTATACTACTTTGTTGCTTATATTATTGATGATCAAAAATATCAAATATAAATAAGATGATCATGGATACAATATAAGAAAATACTATGTTGCCGCTTGTCTCTTCTATCATCTATTCATACTTCCGTTCACTCGTGACGTGAGGTTCTTATCTCCTTTGCTTTTTCTCTCCCTCTTCTACTCTCTCTCTCTCTCTCTCGCAACTGGCTTATCTCTGCAGATGGCCTTGCTCATGTGCAACGTCGCCATCTACAACCAGATGGCATGGACGCGCCGAAGTTCATGGCGGACGTGCGACTACTAGGTGAGCTTGGCGTCAACCACCAGACCACTTCCTCCTGCCGAGTCTGCTCCTCGACGACCTCCAGAACCCGTTCCCATCGCCCATCGTCGTCCTTCGTCGGCTCCATCATCTGCTTCTGCTTGGACCAGAGCAGGGAGGAACGTCTTCCGCAATCGATCCGTCGAATTTGTGCTTGGAGTAAACGATTACTACAACGCGCGGTGAAGCCGTCTGTTGGCATTGGAGCACGAGCCGAGGCCGTCCTTTCACCAGGCGACGGCTTCCGTCTCTCTCTTCCTTAAATGTTGCTTGCGAGGGTGTTTCTAGCAAAAATGACAATCACATAGACGGCTCTTGGAGCCCGTTATACGTGCCCTAAATGGGCGGAGGGAGTATAATGCATAAAAAAAACAACTTAGACCACGATAATCAAGATATTAAATTTATTTTATGTAAGAAATAATTAGAACAATTAAAAATAGATTGTTAGTAGTGGTAAGGAGTAATGCTTTAGTCAATGTATAATAAACTTATTTAAATATCAGTGGTTATTAATCATTTGTTGTAATAACTTATTATATTCATATTTACATGTTAGCACATACATTTAGAGTTGTTTTTTATTTTATAAAATAGATTACTAGAACTGATATGGTATAATATTTTAGTCTACATATAATACACTTAGTTTTGTTATTAATTTATTTATCACAATGATAATGCCTTATATTATTATTACTTGTGGATTTAGAGATATTTTTATTTATTTTTTTGGGAAACGATATTTTTATTTATTTTAGTAACAACGAAGGTTGATTATTTAGTTAATCAAATATTTTTCTTTATATGATCTTTGTTAGTGATATATATGGGTAATTTAGATAAAACTTATGAGAACTTTGTATTATCTTTTATAATGATAAATGTAGGTAATTTGAATAGATTACCAATATTGAAATGGCATAATATTTTTAATGGACATATAATAAACTCACTTTAAATAACAATGGTTATTAATTTATTTATTATAATAAATTATAGTAGTATTACATGTAGATTTGTTCATGTATTTTTTTGTTTTTTATAACAGCAAGCGTTGATAATTTAGATACAAAGCTTTACTTTTATATTGTCTTTGTTTGTGACATATGTGGATAATTTGAATACAAGCTTAGGGCACACTTTCACAAGGATAAATATAGATAGTTTAAATACAAATTTAAGGGTTATTTTAAATTATGTTTCGTAAATGGCAAAAGTGCATAATTTAGATGTAATTTTAGAGAGTTAGTTTCAGTTGTCGCATGGCTAATGAAAATTGCCTCTTTTTCTGAGGAAATGAAATTGCCACCTCTTTTATATATAATAAAGCAGTTTGGTAGCACACATGTATCTTTTGTTTGTTGGCTCGATAGTCTCTATGAGAAGCGCTTTCTACACTTCTCCTTAACCTTTCTTTTTTGCATCAGCAGAACATCAATAAAATGGTGACCTGGCAGTTCATTTAAGGCCATGGGAATTATTTTGGTTTTAAAATTGGGACTTCCCTGATGTACCCAGCCAGTGTAAAGGAGAGCCGGTCCTCTAGCCATTAGTGTAAGGTGATTCCTCAAATAAACCGAATACTCCGTATTTTGGCGTACACATGCCGAATATCTAGAGCAGAGGTACTTACTACTTCCTCCGTCCCTAAACAAGTGTCGCTTTTATTTTCCAAGAAACAACTGCCCGGTAATTTTAATAAATAATAAATATCATTGATTAGTATCATCGAAAAGATCTTTGAATCTAGTTTTTTAACAAAAATTATTTGGATATATAAACATTGCACGTATTTTTTATAAATTAAGTCAAACTTATGGCACGCATTCCATGGCGACACTTATTTAGAGACCGATGGAGTACACTCGAAGTCTCAAAGTTGTCACGGTTACGAATCTTAGAAGTTATTAGGGGCAGCTTGGATTCATTAATTAGTAAGCTAAAAATTAGTATTGTAGTGGAACCAAATAAATCTGCTAATTGTTATCAAGAAGGCTACTAACTATTAATTCCATTTGCTAGTTTGGAGGTTCTAACAGGTGCTAATAGTGTATATACACATTCAATTCACTATCAACCAGATCTATTAGCAGGTGGATTCAAAATGACTTCTACTAAAATTACTCCTTTCGTTTCTAAATTATAACTTCGCTTTGATTTTTTTTGTCCATCCATTTTATTATGTATCTAGAAACATTATTATATCTAGATATAGCAAAATAGACATACCAAAAAAAATCAAAGCGACTTTAATTTATAATTTAGAAAAAAAAGAATAGTTAGCTAAGAAATAGCAGCTATATTAGCTATGACTCATCCATTTTGATTTATAAATCGCTTTGACTTGTTTTACAAAAATTTTATTGTGTATCTAAATAAAATCTATGCACCAAAAAGTCAAAGCTATATGGCCTAGAGCATCTCCAAGAGTTTGCCAAAATTCACTTGCTTGGTAAATCTTGTGATTTGGTAACTCTCTAAAATATATGCCAAGTAAAAAAATAGGCTCTCTCCAATAGTTTGGCATAATTCAGTTGCCAAACACAGATCAAACTTACATCAGGAACCCCGAGACAAAAACAAAATTATGTTTATAGCCTTTCACCTCTTGAAAACTTACATCGTGAACCGCGAAGTAGAAACAAAATTATTTTTTTTTCACCCTTCCACCTCTTCTAAATACGGTCGGATGCGCACGCAGAGTCAAGCACGCATATATGCGCACGGAGGCTCTTTTTTCTAACTTAGGATAAATGGCAACCTGAGATGGGGAACTGTTGGAGAAGATTTTTTCTATTTTTACCAAAAAACTAAGAATGATAACCTAAGATAGGTAACTGTAAGCCATCTACACATACTCTTACATACAAAGCTAACACGGATCACGATTCACGAATCTCATATACAAACATTTTATCAACCCAGCGAGGTCCAATAATCACTAGCGCTGGCTGATCTAGTACAAGCTATAGGCCACATATACACGTGTGAATTGCAAACTTCTCTTGGCTCCAAGCTTATCTGCAATACTTTCATCCGTATTGGCCATTGGATGCAGAGCTTTAGGTGTCGGTGTCCTGATTACATCACGACAAATAGTATATATGGTCGTCTCGTCGCCATTATTCCGTGACTGGGAGAAAATGAGATCGCAAGTAGCAGAACACGCTGATGTGTATGGATCGACTGTGCAGAGACCTGCCTGTCGCTCATATGTGAACATTTATTATGTAGCGCATATTGTACCCGGATACAGAGACAAATTTTCATCTGACATAGGCGCTCAATTAATTTCCCTTAAAACTTGCGTGTTTAGTATCGCATTGACTATATCTCACATAATACGGGCCTTCAATCACCCTTTGTTCGGCAAGTTTGCATCCTAGGAAATTTCTAGTATATACTACTATAATGTCCCAAAAGGTTACATTTAAGTGAAATAAAAATGTTACACAAAAGGATATATCCAATGCAAGAACAAAAAAAATTGTATAAATAAAGTAAAATGAAATGAAATGGCAGAAATAAGTCAATATGACTAGTTTAATTTTGGATCTATGGATATAACAATAAGGCGAATTTTTTATATAAATCTTGATTACAGATCATTACCACTTGGTCTATTTTTGTTAAAGAAGAAATCTAATGTGTTTCTAATGTCTAAACTCTAGATGTTCAATATATGTTGTGTGATGCGAACTGAGCATTGGGTTTCTTGTGGTGGAACCTTCCCACTCGGATTCAAGTTTCAGACTTGACATGGATGCTCGTATTTTCCTAGTGTATTTGAGTATCTGCACTCGTGTATTTGAGCGTCTGTGCCTATAACTACTTGGGTCTCACAAAAAAAAATGTTGTCGGATGTATGACAGGTGCAACACTTAATTAAGTGTACTACAATCACAAATAAGGTGGCCCTTTTAGATGAAGTAGTCAGCCAAGCCAATTTTTAGTACAAATTTGTTTCATTCTGTACGCTGAGTTTGCATATTTTGAAACGATCAAGAAGATTTGTATCAAAGTAGTTAATTTGACTACAATACTTTTTTTTTGCTATACTTTGTTTTTGCCATGTGTTATTACAAATATGTACTCCGAAACAAAAACTAGCTGGATAATTCTCTGAGACGACCCTGTTTGGTTCTCAGGAATTGAGAGAAAATGAAAAATAATTTAATAATGAACTGAAAAGCATTTTCCAAGTATTGGTTTTAATTCGGGATGTAAACACTAGGTCTCGGTTGAAGTAATTTTATGACGAGTAGTTAAAATTCCTGTAGGAGCCCGGGAGAAGCCCTGTAGTAAAGGCAGCTTTTGTTCTGTATTTGAAAATGGAATTTTGACCCTTGTTTTTTAGTTTTGACAAGAGCAGAAACAGCCCAACAACATTCTTCATCCACGTTAGACTCACACAAGCACAATGAATGAATGTGTATACATGTACATATATACTGCACATATATAGATAGCGCCATCAGAAATAGTACAGTAGAGAGTAGATGGCTTTCCTCTCAAAGAAACAAGAACACAGTCACACACCCTTCTCCCTCACAGTTCCTCTTCCAAGCCAAGCAGCAGCAGCAGGAGGCGGCACTAGACATGCTGGAGCAGCCATCACGCGCGCGCGCCCGGCGCCCGCACCCACCCCTATAATAACCCGTCGCCAACCACCTCGCCGCGGCCGCGCACACAACACCACACAAGCGTGTCTACCACTGTCGCCGGCCGGAGCTAGCAAAGCCGCAAGGTACTCCTAGGTCCTAGCAGCTATACTCCGAGCCAGATCCGATCTGCTGGTGCCGCCATGGAGAACCCCTACACGAGCTTCTTCATCAGCAGCAGCAACCCGCACCACCACCGCTACTACTACCACTCCGCAGCGGCAGCGGCAGCGCCACCGGCGCCAGCGCCGGCCGCCTACTCCTCCCTGCCTTTCTTCGCCGCGCATCATCGGCCACCTGCAGCTCCGACGCCGCCCGCCCCGTCCTCGCCGCCGCTCCGGGAAGCCCTGCCGCTCCTCTCTGGCACCGGCCCTTCGCGGTACCAGTGTCACGCGACACGGGGAGCAGCGCCGCCGCCGCCGGGCAGCGGCGGATTACGAAGAGGACCGGGACGAGGGAGAAGACGATGAGGACGAAGGCCCGACCGCGAGCAGTAACCACGGCCAGGAGCAGCGCCTGGGAGGAGGAGGACTGCGAGGCGGGCTCTTCGCCGACCTGAACGCCAAGGCGGCGGGTGACCCGATGGACGTGGAGGCTGCCGATGGCTCCGGCTCCGGCTCCACGGTGACTGTGGCGCTGCGCATCGGCCTGCCGGCACCTTGCACCGGCACCGCGGCCGACCTGGTCTCGGACCTCTCTGGCCAGCGGCACGACGTCGGCGGCGGCGAAGAGGAGGATGACAACGGTGGCGGTGGCGGCGAGGAGGACGAAGAGGAGGAGGAGACTACCGCGGCGGCGCCGCTAGGGGTTCCCGTCCACGCCGATCGGGCGGCTCAACAAGGGGCAGTACTGGATCCCGACGCCGTCGCAGATCCTCATCGGCCCGACGCAGTTCTCCTGCCCCGTCTGCTTCAAGACCTTCAACCGATACAACAACATGCAGGTTCGTTCGTTCGTTGGCTGATCGACCGTCACGTCCTCCATTAATTATTCCATTTCACTGCTAGCTGCCGTTCTTCTTGCTGCTTGCTTGCTTGCTTGCTTGCACCATGCGTTTTTCCTCAATTTTTTTTTTTAAAAAAGAAAAATCGAAGAAGTGTTGTTCAAATAAGGCTCGCAATTACTCACTTCGTTGGTGATCAGTAGCAACCTGTGTTTGATTGCCTTCTTTATTTACTCGGAGACTTTTCTTTTCGTCCATTGAGGACGAAATAATTTGAGTGGGGTTGCCAATTTCTTGGGCGGGAACGGAGAGATGTCGATCCCAATAATTGGAACTAGTTACCTAACATCATCATATTGAATGATGTGGCAGCGGCTAGGTTAAATAAAGTTTATACACACTACAGTCGCCAAGCCGGCTGCGAAATGAACACGGACGAACCCACAAACAGCTTGTTGCAGTAAATAGCCGCGGTTCTTTTGTCGGGACAAAGCGGAATGATAATTAATACGTCTCACTGTCATCTGCTGTTATGTTTCTAACTGTTGATTCCCCTTTAACGTATGCTATTGAACGCTATAGATTCCACTCTGCTGCTCTACCAATGGAAGTCTGAAACTATATATTGCAGCGAGTGTAAAACTTAACATGTGTCTCCTGCGGAGATACGATCTGATCTTGGACTTATTATGTGATAGATAAAGATAAAATAGATATAATCGTCGGCAGTAATAAGAGTACATATCAAATATCCAAATCTCAAGTGATGCATGCTGAAATACATGTTATCCGTGCAGATTCGTGCTAGTGTAACTTTGATCTTCATCTTCTTGGAAGTGTACGAACGTAGACATAGACACATACATAGTCGTAGAAAAATATATTTGTGTAAATCCAAAGGTGGCCACACAACAAATCTCTCTCTCTCTCTCTCTCTCTCTCTCTCTCTCTCTCTCTCTCTCTCTCTCTCTCTCTCTATTTGGGTTCTGATTGAAGTAGCATAGATAGATGGACATGCATTTTTTTATTTTGATAAAGGAAGATTTCATTAATTTTCAAGAACATTACATATACAAAGTCTTAAAAAATTCTTTTGACCTTTGTTTTAAAATAAAACATACAACCATAAAAGGTAGAACACCTCGAACACTTTATCGACTATCCACATGAAGACTAAATTGGTACCCATGTGCTCAAGGGAAAAAATAACCTTGACCGCTAGCGCCAATCATTCCGAAGCCACCACACAACCAGGCCTTGCATATGCGGCTTTTGTAGTATGTATGGAGCCATAGTATAATCCTGTAGATAACATGCAAAGTAGAATAATTTCTGAAAGTAATATTGTTTCTGTGAACCAAATTGACCAGCGAATGGCGACTACCCCTAGTAGGAGAAGTGGCTTCAAGTTTTGTCCCGCCCAGCCTTGTTGTCAAACATGTTTGACACACTTATTGGTTTAGGAAGACTAGATACCATCTGATTTATGGACCATGGGAGCGAACCGACAATCAAAGAACAAGTATTGAATTGTCTCATCTCTATGACTGTGGGGGTATAAACCCCTATACCCTCACGGCTGGCCTTGGGCCTGCCTAGACGGGGCAGCCCAGTCCACAAGACCAAGACCGATCGGTCTCTCTACACTAGTCGGACTCCCAGACGGACAATCAAGAGTTGCTTGTCATGCAAGGCAACTAATCGGTTAGGAAACCAATTGTATCATGGTTAGATATGATCTGTTTTGTAACCGACCATATCGGGATCTTAGGATCTGTAATCCTCCCCCCCCGAACTATATAAGGCGGGCGGGGGACCCCCCCCAAACGCACCTCATATCAATAACAGAAGAGTAGGACGTAGGGTATTACGCACCTCGCGGACCGAACCTGGGTAAACCGTGTGTTGTTCTTCCTGTTATGTCTTGTTCGTAGTCTAAGCGTGCCTCCACCGATAAACCACTACCGTCGGTATACCCGTGGTAGACTGCCGCCGAAATTTCATCGACAATAATAAAAAACAATAAGTTTTGCTACCTTGCTAGTTTCGTTTTGCTAATTTGTCCTTTTTAAACCTACTCTCCTACGCAAGTACCACTTGAGAAATCTTGATCTTTAGAGGGGCTTTCAATTTTAAAATGCAATTTTTTTTTGCGAAGACCCAGTTATAGACTCAGACATTCATATACACGAGCGCACACTTACCTCTATGAACGCACGCACGCACACATAGGGACGTCAACATGAGCAAGGTAGTGTGGTTTTATCGAGAATTCTCACCTCTAAATTAAGTTCCAGCGAAACATGTCCTGCACATGACTCACGAGAGAGGTCTACGTTTGAGAAATGAAAACAAGTCTGAAGCAGCAAACAGTTGTTCTCCAATGGTCGTTGTCCTTTTTGTCTAGTAGCTTATAGGTCGCTGCTCATGTGAAAGATCTGCTCATGTGAAAGATCAGGAGGTGATAACCAGGCATTAGCTCGCCAGATTCATATACACGTGCTTCTGTCTGTGTCTGTGTCTGGTCCGGCCGGGCGCCCCCCTGACCGGCGATTGAGCTCAGAAGGCCTGCCCAGGCCGCAGTTGCCGCCTTTTCCGTGTGATTGAACAAGACCCCATGAATGGCCAGGAGAAGCCATGCATGATGCATGCATGCAACTTTTGTGCGCTTTTCCGGGAGGCCCTTGGCCTTTTTTCGGGAGTTCGTCTTCCCTTTGGGAATGCATGCATGCATGCGATTGCATGCATGGAGATGGAGGCCGCAGCAAGGCTAGTGGTGCTGCATGCGTGTGGTGTGGGGATCCATGTGAAGATCTGCTGTACGTCTCTCTCCATCTTTGCAGCTCTCTCTGCCTCGATCTGGGTCCTTCATTTGGGCATGCCATGGATGCATGTAGCTTGGTCATCAGATGCATGGTGTGTCTGCCTGTCTGCTGGCCATGGATAGGGATGAGCATGCATGTGCATGAATGCAGCTTGGTCATCAGGTAGTGCGTGTCTGCTGGCAATGTCGCTGCATTCGGCAGCCTGAGCCTCTACATGCATGTGGATCTCTCTGGCTTTATGATCGTTAAATGTTCATGCAGCAAACATGAGTTTTCTGTTTGTCATCATGTTCATCTTTGATCATGTTCATTCACGCAGCAAACATGAGCTTTCGATCTGCTTTCTTCAGATAGGCGCTGATATGATGATTGAGTGCTTAGCTTGACGACAACAAAAACTTAATTTCCTCTCTCTGTTCATTCTTAATTTTCATCGAGCATTGACCTCATTCGCTGGCTGTGCGCCTGTGCCTCCTTCACGACTCCCGAGAACTGCAACAGATGTGCAGTGCTCTTGCTGTAGCTTAGCTATGCCGTCCCCTGCCACGCTCACTGTGCGCGGACGCAATCGCGCTCGTACACGGTAGTACAATAATCTCTCTCTCTCTCTCTCTCTCTCTCTCTCCCGATCCGAAAGAAACAACACAAACACATGAGCGATTGGTCTAGCTGCTAGTCTCTGGATGCTAGCTAGAGCCCTCGCTTTCAAAAGCTTGCATGCTATTGCATTGCTGTGAGGCCTCTCAACTCTCATGCGTATTCTGATCGGGTTTCACCACTGACTGACATGCATGGTGTAAGTAAAAAAAAGGTCTGTGACATACAGTAGTAGGAGAACACTGTTTGCGGGAGCCAGTCTTCTCTGATCATAAGCAACCCATGTCAAAGAGATGCGCATGCATATGACCTCTCGAAATAAACAACGCGTTCAAACCTTATTGCATATTGTTACTGCTACCACTAGTCTCTTCTGTATATGATCTAGTACCCCGGCCGTCCTAAACAATAGTCTGATAGATTCTAGTTTTATCTTTCAGTCAAACTGTCTAAAGTTCAATATATTTACCAAAAAAAAATGAGTATCAATAATACTGATGACACTAAATGGGTGTGATATGAAAGTATATTTCTTGACAAATCTAAAAATACTTAGTTAGTATTATAAATATTGATATTTATTATTCCAACAATACTGATATTTATTTCATAAATTTTGTTAAGCTCAAAACGGTTTGAGACTTGGTACGACAATTGCATTCAAGAAAGTAATCTGAATTGCACTGGTGTGTAGTAACAGTAGTAATTATTGTTACCTTATACTATATGTGTATGCATGATCACATGAACACTACCTGATATTGCAGCATATGATCATGTACTACTCTATATATGTTCGTTAAACAAAATTCATGTATGCCAAGCCTGTAGCTATAGCAAGTAGCAAGTATATATACTCATCACGTACAGGCATCAGTAGCAGTAGCTAGCTATAGCTGCCAGATTATTTGCTTATCGCAGCAGTACACTGCACTGTACAAGTATTCATGCTCGCTGTTTCCTTCATTGTGCTTTTGATCCCACGTACTGTACAGTATTTGATTGATTGGTTAAAAAGTGGATGGATGGTAACGGTTGCAATGCAATGCAGATGCACATGTGGGGTCACGGGTCACAGTACCGCAAGGGCCCAGAGTCGCTGCGTGGCATCCAGCCGACGGCCATGCTGCGGCTGCCGTGCTACTGCTGCTCGCCGGGGTGCCGCAACCACATCGACCACCCGCGCGCCAAGCCGCTCAAGGACTTCCGCACGCTGCAGACGCACTACAAGCGCAAGCACGGGCTCAAGCCCTTCCTCTGCCGCCGCTGCGGCAAGGCCTTCGCCGTCAAGGGCGACTGGCGCACGCACGAGAAGAACTGCGGCAGGCTCTGGTACTGCCTCTGCGGCTCCGAGTTCAAGCACAAGCGCTCGCTCAGGACCACGCCCGCGCCTTCGGCCGTGGCCACGGCTTCTTCGGCGGTGCGGGTGCCGGCGCTGGATCCGGGTGTGGCGGGGGACTCGACGACGACGATGACGGCGCGGTTTCAGACGTCGAGCACGACGGTGCCACGGCGGCCGCCAGGTCGATGTGATGAGTGACCGATCTATCATCTGTATATGGATCGAGAGCTCTACTTCTCTAGCCGGCCGGCAGATCGATCTTATTTATATACATATACAAAGACCGTACGTATATGATTATATGATCGGTAGGCCGACCGGTGCGCGTACGTACGTAGGTGCAAGAAGTGCAAAAGATGAAATCTGTATGGCTTTGTATACTCCACTGTACTAATATAAGAGATTATCGAGCTGTTATTTCGTTACGCAGCTGTTGCAGCGCCGCTGCTATGTTCTCTTTATCTTCTCCTAGCTAAGTAGTACTGGTACTAAACGGCTCATCTCTGCCACATGAGAGTGTCTACAGCTAGCTTATGTCATCGATCGATATATGCACTGTTTAGAAATTTGAGTCATGAATTCACGGAGGATGTAGGCAAACCTTGTTTTGCCCTTTGTTGTTACTTGTTTGAGCTGACTACTTTGTTTGAATTGTAAGATTAGAATTTCCATCCAATCTACTTGTGTATTGACCAACTTGCAGTGGCTTGGTGCTATGGGGACTTGAGACACCCAGGAAGGCTAGTATTTTCTTCGATCTATTATTCACACCAATTTTTGCTCAACAACATCTTTAGTTAGGATACGAAGAACCTCCATTTATTTTTCTGGAACTTCCGTGCCATGGAAGTTCCACACAGGAAGCCACGGGAGCTCCGCTAACCGTTGCAGACGAGTTTGATTTTAAACAGGACTAATTCACCTCCTCTAGGCCTTGTCACGTTCCTTTCGGGTATACGCTATACTCGTGGCAACCAGCATGTCTATCTCTGAGATCAACTAGAACAACTACCCCGCCCCACCTCCCCTCATCAAGGTTTGTGTCTTCTCCTATGTTGTGCACAAAAACACAAGTACTATGTGAGATTTACTTCGCCACCTCCCCTCATGGTTTGTGTCTAGGCACTAATGCCCCTTCTAACGAACTGTTGAGAGCATGGAGCACCTCTTTTTCACTAGCCATGAAATGTGGTGTTCGACTGCAAAGCTTTCCTAGAGAGTGTGACGGGGACCTTCAAACGATCAACTGTTGCCTATCCAGCTATCCTTGCCCTCTAGATGCCTAAAACACACTATCATCATCCTCATCTAGGTCCTATGGAAGTGTAAAACCTGGATCTTCTATGGTCTCAAGTCTCTATGAGACAACCTCCCTAGTGGCAGATCTAGCAAAATATTTTGGGGGCTGAACATACAAGTGTCTTAGTGGATGAATGAAGGGACGCTAGGCCCTCATGGGCCGTAACAGAGGCAACAAGGATTTGAGATGCGGTTGGCTGACCCAAAACATGACAGAGTTCCTTCTTCAACCTTTAGACATCTCACGCATGTAACTTCTCCTTCTGAAGACAGCAATAATGTTGAAAATTTTTAGAAGGAGCTCAAGGGGCCTCCATGGGCTCGCCAACAGTAGGGGGGTTGAGCCCCGTACGCCCTAGTGGCAGATCCACTATTGCCCTTCGCTCCCCCTATGGTTGCTACTACCCTTGAGCATGTTGAGCACATTTCATGTACTGAGGTGTGTCAACCCCTCATCTCTTGTATCTTGGCATTCAAACTTTGTTGATGTAATGTAGGTCTTCTTCTCCCCTAACCCTGGCCCTCTCCATTATCCTCGTAGTGTCATACTTGTGTAGCTCATGTATTAGCCCCGATGACTTCTCGCATATGAAAGTAAATTGAAAGTTCGTGGGGGTTGATCTTCAGCCCCACCTTACCCCTGTTGCCACCTCAAATTAAAAGGAGGGAGCAATAAGGCTTAGGGACTAATGCATTGAGTAAATCCGAGCAAGGCCATGAGGGATCCACATCGCTCATACGAAGAGCCAATAGTACAGGTTTAACAATCAAGACATGACATTGGAAATGTAGTGAATAGTTACAGATTTAACATAGAAGATGTGAAAATGCATCAATATAGTCATAAAAAGTTCATAATTTCTTTTTATAAACATATTAGTGTTTTATCTATCACTCCCATATAATGTTGAGTTAAAAATGTCATTTTTCATGAGTGGCAAACCAGCCCAATTTATTTTTTTTTGGTAGGGGACATCCAATTAATATTTGGTACATAAGGCAACCGTGTGACTTGCTAAGGGCAGTAAAAAAGAGATCCTTATAATATCATTGCCTAGTGACTACTTCTCCTTGCTAGACAGAGGAAGAATTTTGAGACATGCAAATGGATAGTTTCACTAGTCATTCTTCCTAAATCCTAACATGATACTATGCCCTACGTATAGATCAGATTGTGTCTGACATGATAGTTTGCGTTGATATCATTGTTGTCTATGTACACCCTCAGATGTGCGCACAAGGGGGAGAGTATGTGCCCTAACCCTAAGGGCAAAAAAAAAAAAAAAAAGGTGCGTTCGGCTGTGTGAGCCGTGGCCGTGGCCGTGGCCCATTGTTTTGCATACCCAGAAAAAGGAAAAAGGCACAACCGGCCGCACCAGATCCTGTAACCGGCGGAGACAGTACAAGTACTTCCAAAAACCTGGTGGTTTCCACGGCCAAGCATGACACACACACAGACGCACAGCACAGTTTGGAGACGCCGGAACAGATCGATGGATCTTCTTTTCACGAGGTCGAGGAGGAGGAGACGGATCGACGGAGGATCAACTTTTTGGCTCACTTGCCTGAGAGGCTCGCGGCATGGCCGACAAAAATATGTGTAGGCAGGCCTGATGGATGGAACGTCCTCAGATTCGGATGCGCGTGCACATACCATGGGGTGTGTGGTGGTTGAAAATTTTTGGGGTGTCACATCGGATATTTGACCGAATGTTGGAAGGGATTTTTGGATGCTAATTAAAAAACTAATTTTATAGCTTGTTTGGAAACGGCGAGACGAATCGTTTGATTACTGTAGCACTTAAAAATAATCATATAGGTTACTGTAGTACTTATGGCTAATCATTGAATAATTAGACTCAAAAGATGCGCCTCATCGTTTATAATTAAACTGTGTAATTAGTTTTTTGTTTCGTTCATATTTGATACTCTATATATGTACCGTAAAAGGGAGCAAAAACTTTTGCCCAAAATTTTTTTGGGAACTGAACGCAGCCATGATGTTGGTGTCAAATGATGAGCTTTCGTCGTCGCGTCTGCTGGGCCGAAAGGGAAAGCTGTGCAGCTGTAGCTACAGGGAATCAAAATGGGGGGGCCTCTGACTCTGATCGTGCCGTCGCAAACGCCATGGAAGGAACGCTGGCGCTGTTGCAGGGCCGTGCTGTTTTCCCGCTGAGGTCCTGAGGAGTGAGGACGACGCGTGGTCTCGCACGCCGACGACGCCGACGGGTCGGTGGCCGCTGCTGGCACTGCGTGTCGTGTCGGCGTGCTGGTATTGCGTGCGCTCGATGGATCTTGGAGCTGTGGAATTGTGCATCCGCTTCGTCTGCGAACACTGGTGCCGGCCCCGGGGGCTGCATTTGCATTGACGCGGCGGTGTGCGTGCAAGTGCAAAGCAACGGGAGGACGAATTGGGGGCGAGAGATTCAGGGCGGCAGCGTGCCGGAGACTGCACTCTTTCTTTCTTTTGCAGCCTTCCATCTTTTCAGATTGCCAGATACGTAGTATCAACCTGAATGCAAAGTTGCTTTGCCATGTAGCGTCTCGTCTCACTCGCTGCCCTGAGAAGTTCAACCTTTGTCGTGGAAAAAAGTTCGATACGCTGGTGCGGCCAAAGTACATTCGAACTGCAGGTCAGTGCATCTCCATTTTTCCCCCCTCAATAAGAACTCAGCATCACACTGCATTCGTTCAAAAAATTAATAATTTAAATACTCCATAATAAAATATAAAAAGCCTAAATTTATGATAAAAATAAACCTAAATTTATGAAACGTATTAAAATACCAATATTAATCTTTTAATTATGAAATATATTTTGTAACAATACCTATATTGCTTTTGTGACTGAGTAGGAATGTTTCGATCTAGCCAAGAGCACCTCCATGGGTTTTTGTAAGACAACTCTCAATTAAAAAGTAAAAAAGAAAGTTGCGTCCCATTTTAGTAAAAGAGCTCCTTAAAATGTTCAAAAAAAAGAGCTCCTTAAAAAGAAAGTTGACAAATATCTTTTGTAACTTGTAAGTTTTCGCAGTCGAGAGGAACTCCATTTGTGCTCCCATCCGGTATTTTCTAGGGAGATCATAGTAAACTGAACACATGAAAAGTTAATAAAATAAAGGGTTTCGATTGAGAGACGGTAAAAGGCGAAACTGTTAAAAGAAATTTGGTTGCTTTCAAATAATTTGAGGTCCCCAATACAAAGCTGTTTAGAAAAAGAAATATAGGAAACTATTACAGACGGGAATAAATTGATGTTGGCACTTATTTTGTTAACTCGTTAAACTTATTTGTCTAGCAAGTAAACTATAAATAACATCTAGAGTTGCTCTAGTAGTTAACTAAACTAGATACGGTATTACCTATGCTTTATGTAGATTCTCCTTGTAGATACTCCTACTAGTAATATTCAGCTACATTTATTTAGGGAAAGTTAGGTAATAACATTTTAAACTTCTACTTGCGTTTGGACTTCTTATTCGTTTGACTACTTGTCTTTTTATAAATATTTGTGCAAATAGACAAGCAGACAACTAAAATATTTTTTTTTTTGCGAGAGGACAACTAAAATATTTGATGATACTAATGGTGATACTTTCTTTTCCACCTCTTTCAGGACAACATAAAAAAATGTTACCGGTCTAAGATGTATAACTTGGAAACTTTAAGCTGAACCATTAGCTTCTATCTATATGCAACTAAGTTACCTTTAGTAGTGTTAGCTAATCATGTTCCCAAAAGAGGAATGTTGTACTTCATTTCTCATTTTGAATTGCATGATGGGCAAAGGGACTTGTAATATGAGGATTTCATTACGAATTATGAAGTTACATTTGGTGACGAAGAGGGGAGATATGCAATCACAAACTTGTGTTAAATTTACTAAGAAGTTATACAATTCTTGTGAAAACATACCGATGATACTCTACTTTTATTGCCCATTTCAGCAGAGTGACTAGAGTAAATTGAACTGAGAAAGTTAAGTTCTAAGGAAGGTTAAGAACCTTTTAAGTCAGAAGTGAGCATAGTTGTTAAGGTGGAACCTATTCAACTAGGTTCAAGTTTACAACTTGACAAGAGTCTTCACATTTATTATATTTGTTTATTTTAGAAAAATGATGCTATATACTTACCCCTATACGCGGACGCTCACATACACGAGCGCACACTTACCCCTATAAACGCAAGCACGTACACCCTACCTCTATGAGCACCTTCGAAGAACCAAGTTGGACCGGCAAATCTTAAGATTGACAAAGTCACCGCGAGCGCCATGATGTCGATGTACACGCCGCCTACCACCGAAAAGAATAGCGCCGTTAAATTCTGAAATAAATCCAGAAAAATGCGGCAGCCGTGCCTATACCATGGAATTCCTAAGAAAGAAACCTGTTAATCTTGTTTGCTTGGAGCTAAAAGGCAATATATATTGCGTATTTCCTTAAAAAAAGGAACTTTTAACCGTGTTTGCTTGGAGCTAAACACTACTACACAAAATCTTTTGCAAGGCACTTAGATTTTGTCCTCGGAGGCGGTTTTGGCCGAAAACCGCCTCGGTTAATCGGTGTCCGCCGGTGGGTGGCGGTCAAGCAACCGCCTCGGTTAATAGATTAATCGAGGCGGTTTTTAAATCAACCGCCTCGGTTAATAGACATTAACCGAGGCGGTTGTTATAACACAACCGCCTCGATAAATATACTAACCGAGGCGGTTGCATTATAACAACCGCCTCCGTTAATATTAGGCCCATACAGCCCATCTAAGCCCAATAACAAATTACTACTATATATACGAAGACAACTGAAACCCTAACTCACTCTCCTCCCATCCTCAGCTGTCACTCTCTCTTCTCTCTGTCTCTCCCTCCCTCCCTTCTCTCTCCCTACGGCAGACTAGTGGAGGGCGCCTCCCCGGCTTCGGCCCGTCCCGCGCTGGCACGGTGGCCCGGCGCGGTAGCGGCGCCCCCGGCGGCGGGCGGCGGCCCCTAGCGCAGCACGGGCGCGGGCCCACCCGACGGTGCGGCGAGGGCGCGCGGCTTCGCCGTCGGCGCGTCTGGCGCCACGGTCCCCCCGACGCTCGGGCCGCGGCCCGCCGGGCGTGGCGCGCTGGCGCGAGCCCGGCGGCGCGGGGGTGAAGGCGCGCGGCCCATCGGTGGCGCTGCCCCGCCTTGGCGGTGAGGGCGCACGGCCGCCGGGCGGGCGGCGCGCGGGCGAGGCACGATGGCCGGGTGGGCTTGCGCGGCGGACGCGGGCGAGGTGCGTGTGGCGTAACCTTCTAAATTATATGGCCCACAAGCACTTGACATTGTCCCTAAGACCTCTGTCGGCTATGCTTGTACACCACATAACCTAGATTGTTCCGTCGGGTGGATCCCCGATAAACCACGATTTCTCCAGGATCGATACTTACAGAGACATCACAGTATTACAACAGTTTTCATACACAAATACCAGAGTAGCGGAAGACTTACAATAACTTAATTTACAAACCATTTGATAAACTTATACAAACCAGAGTGTTATTATTACAAAACAGCGGAAGTATCATTACCTAACCTTATTACATTCACACAACAAAATATGCCCTGCCCACGGGCCACACAACCTACTCTTCCTCAGCAGACTCTTCCTCGATCACCGTCATGCAACAAGGGCCGTAGCACACTTGTTCACATGGTTCACCTGCAACAGGGGTTTAACAAACCCTGAGTACAAAAAGTACTCCGCAAGACTTACCCGACCAAAAATTGGGGAGAAGACTCAGGAATGCTGGCTAATAGGTATCAAGGTGAGGCTTTAGCAAGATCAAAAGACACCTTTTACGAAAAGAGACTAAGCCGGTCCTTACTATAGCAAACACTTGTCAAACATGTAACAATTTCCAAAACTTTCCAGTCTCACACTTTCATCATTACTACGATGCTGGTGCGAGGATCAAGTCTCCCATATCGTGGAGCAACGACGATTCGAATCGCTTTATATACCCGGTGGGGCTTCTAGCCACACGATGTATGCAGGACCAAACATCTTACATACATCAACTCACGCTTGTATTTCTCCCTGCAAGAACGGGTCCTAGCCACGAGAGCACGGTACACCATCTCCCCTACGCGTGCCCCAGACGCCGACGGTGCGCTCGTAGTGTGGGTACCCGCTAATTCTCGTCCCGGTATCCGTTCTTGTCAACGGATAGTACAAGGGAGCTTACCGCCATTAGCATGCGACTAGTACTATCCAATAACCTCATGATCCAAGGGCCAAGGCAACGAACGGTGCTTAACTGACTCACAAGTGGACGACACTACACCAGGGCTCTAGCCCATCCTGGTGCAAGTCACTCCACCCGGTCTCAATTTACTCATCATCATGCTCTTGTGGTGTACCCTTGACCCCGTCGGAACAAGGATAAACGACAAGCAACATCAGGTTTTCGTAACTTCCCTTCAGAGGGTATTGTTATCACACTTTTGAAGACAATTTCTCAAAACCCTACACTAGTAGCAAGACTAAGCGTATACTAAGCATTTCGAAATCAAAACAGGTATCCAGGGTAATATATCAAGGTACGGTAAATGCATCAAAGTAGGATATCACACAACTCCTAACACCTAATGCATCATATCAGGAACATAAAATATAAAGCTTTTCGAAATACAAGGAAAGGTTTAAATGTATCCGGGGCTTGCCTTGGGGCTCGAATAAGTGAGGTTCCACTACACAAGTACCAAGATCAGATCCTGCCTCCTCACGATGATCACCTTCCTCAAGAACAGGAGTTGGATCTACTCCTTCCTCAGGTCCGACAGCTACACGACAGAGATGCATGATTACAATGCAGTAATTAAAAGAGCATGTGATAATGATGCAACGACAACTAGTCTATCTTGAGTACAACTTTCCTTCATGGTAACGTTGCATAACAGAAGTATAACTAGCGTCGACGACGACGGACTAACGACACGCAATCAACATAAAATGCCGAAGGTCATTAGGGTTAATGACCTAGGGTCATCACTCAATCCCAAAATCAAGCAACTCTAATAGTGATTAAGGTTAATTACTAATTTATTAACCATTTTTACAGTTGTTGAAAGCCGCTAATTAACTTGCTAATTGAAGATTAATTAAACCCTAATTAATTAAAGAATTAATTAATTAAACATTAACTAAATAAGGTATTAATTAAACATAATACAAGAATTAGTCAAAACATGATTAAACTTCATAATTAAGATCATTATCATCTAATTAGCCCACAAAACAAGTTTCATGATTTGTGGACTTATATTTTAATTATTAAAAATCATGGAAGTGGCATTTATTAATTAAAAGAGCAAATTATAAAGCAATTAAAATTTATTGAAAAATCAGAGTTACTATTTTTCCTTGACAGAGCACAGGACAAGGAACACATACATATTTTTTTCTCACATTTTTATCTGCCCAAATAAAATTACAACAAAAAAGATGAAAATTAGCTTTATAAATTAAATTTGGAAAAAAAAAACATCTTCTTTCTTTCCCGGGCTCATCAGGCGCCCAACGGCGCGCACAGGCAAGCGGCCTACAGCCCGCACGGCCCGTTCAGCCCGCGCCCACGCGCTCCCCCCTCTCTCCTCGGGTCGACAGGCGGGCCCGCTGTCGGTATCTCCCTCCTCCTCTTCCCCTCGCGTCGGCCACAGTGCATGGGGCGGGCGACGACGGCGTTCTCACACGGTCACCTCTCCCGCGAAAACCAAACACACCAACCGAGCTCCTCTCATCCAACCGCACCCAACGAGCTCTTGCCGGCTCCGTTTGACCATCGAAGCACGACAAAGGATGACCACGGCGGCTCGGCGGCGGGCGCTGCAGTGGGCGGCTCACCGGACCTCCCGTGGCGCCAAACACACAACATGACTAGCGACTCAAGGCGGACCCGAAGCACGTGAAGCGATGCGCGGCGATGACCTTAGATAGCCGCCCAAAGCGAAGCGCCCGCGGCGAGTGGAGCTCACCGGCGCTCACGGTGTTCAGGGCCAAACCACGGCAACCCAAGCGCAACCAACCCTCTTCAAGCTTTAGGAGCTCAAGGACTTCAAAACAAAGGAGTTGCGGGCGTGGAAGTGAGTGGAGCAAAGTTGTTGACGGCGGTGACCGGACGCGGCGGCGTTGTTATCCGCGGACAGAAGAAGATGATGGCGTGTGGGTGATGCCGGCGATTGTAGCTTGCACTTTTGGCTCGTAAGGTGCGCAAGGGAGTGGCGGACAGGGTTGCAAAGGCAATTGGAGAGTGATGGAGCGTGGAGCGTGAATTGGGCAGGGAGATCACGGCGGTCGGCGGTGAGCGTAAGAAAGAAAGAAGAAAGGAATTGATGACCAGGTAAGGGGCTTTATAGGACAACTAAGGACCGGACAGTGGAAGGAGTCTTCACGACGGTGTCTAGCTGGTTGGCGACGCGCCGAAGGCCGGAAAGACGCCGGAACGGCCACGGCGACGGGCGGCCGACCGGCCGGCATGGGCAAGGGTGAGGTGCCCCCCCTGTTCATCACAGTAGAAGCAAGCGCCAGCTCATTCTCTTCCTTTTCAAATTACTCCCAAAAAATTGAATACAAGTTGAAAATTTCCTAAAATACAGTTTGCATAAAATTTATTGCTCTACAACTTTCATTAAGAAAGTTTTGTCAGAATCCAAATAGATTTGAAATTGAATTTCAAATTTGAAAATGAGTTCAAATTCTATGTTTTGGGATTTCAACATTACTTTTAAATTTTGAGTACAAGATGAAAATCTCCAAAAAATAAAAGTTGTTCTATTTTTTCAATATCTACAACTTTCATTAAGAAAGTTTTTCATGAAACTGAATAATTTTTGAATTGGAGTTTAAAATTCAAAAGGGGAAAATTCCCAATTTAAAGAACTTTTGAAATTACTTCAAATTTTATTCAAAAACTTGAAAAACTTTATATACCAAAGTTGTAGAGCTCAAAGATATGTACAAACTGTATTTTTGGAGTTTTCTCAAATTTTGAATATTTTGAGATGAAATTGAAAAGGGGCAGTTTTACTTTAAATTTCATGCTTTTGAGAAGGATTTTCAAATTGAATCTTTGGGCAATTAATTAATGATGTTGTGATACTTTTCAAACCCAACCAATGGCCTACTTTCAAAGTACAAAGTTCATACTTTGAAATGGTGCCAAAGTTTGGCAACTTTTATTTGCAAAATTAATTATGGTTAGCTCCTCAAAATTGAAAGTGAAATTTAAATTCCAACACTTAACCACTTGAGCTAGGGTTTGGGATTTGAATTCCAAATTCAAATTTGATTCTTCCTTGCACCTCATTTGTCTTGTAAAACTTGTTTGATGTGTGAGTCGGGGTTGGCCAAACACTTACAAACATCAATGTTGATTTTAATCGGTTGCTTTTATAAACAAAAGTCAAACATGTGAGTGGAATTTAAATGATAACACATACACATGTGATATAAAAGAGCTCAAACAACCCTAGAGTTAAATAACTTTATTTTAATTGTATTCTTTAGGGTTCTCTAATAATGAATGCTTATGCAATGATGATGATGACATAGCAGGTTTAGGTTAACGTAACACGGAGGTGTTACATTATATTCCTTAAAAGGAATCTCGTCCCCGAGATTCAAAACTTAGGGCTAAGTAATGGAAAAGAAAATGTATCAAGTAGACACATCTTACATGGTTTCATAAGGGAGGTAGAAGGGTTCATATTACAAGTCTCATCTTTTCGGAAAGTCTCAGTTCTTAGAAACGAACCGTGACTTAGGAGAAGGAAGGAAGAAACTCCGGAAAGTGCTCATTCAAGAACTCCTCAGACTTCCAGGTTGCTTCATCCTCCGAGTGTTGATTCCACTGAACTTTATAAAATCTTCTTGTTTGCCTGCGGGTAACCCGATCCTTACGATCAAGAATTTTGACCGGATATTCGGCATATGTCAAGTCAGGCTCAAGTGCGACACCTTCAATGTCAACAATTTTGTCGGTACTCGCAAACACTTTTTCGGTTGAGATACATGAAACACATTGTGTACAAGAGATACTTGTTCAGGTAGATTCAATCGATATGCGACCTTCCCACACTGTTCAATGATTTGAAATGGACCGATGTATCGAGGTGCCAATTTTCCTTTGACCCCAAAATGGTCCACACCCTTCATGGGAGATACCTTCAGGTATACAAAGTCTTCGACCTTAAATGCTAAAGGTCGACGACGACGGTCTGCATAGCTTTTCTGTTGAGATTGAGCTATTTTCAGATTTGCTTGAATTTGCCTAATCTTATCTTCGGTTTCTTTAACTAAATCAACTCCATAAAACCATCTTTCTCCTGGTTCAGACCAATTGAGGGGAGTACGACATCGGCGGCCATATAAAGCTTCAAATGGTGCCATTTTGAGACTCTCTTGATAACTATTGTTGTAAGCAAACTCTGCTAATGGCAAACACTCATCCCATGCTGAAGAATAAGTTAGTACACAAGACCTTAACATATCTTCAAGAATTTGATTTACCCTTTCAGTCTACCCTCCAGTTTGCGGATGATAAGCGATCAGTATAATAAATTAGTACCTGTGGTCTCATGGAATTTCGCCAGAATTTAGCAATAAACTGTGTACCCCTATATGTGACAATAGACTTTGGTACCCCATGCAAACACATGATTCGATCTATGTATAACTGAGCATATTGAGGTGCTCGGTAAATATTCTTCACTGGTATAAAATGGGCCGATTTGGTCAAACGATCAACAATAACCCATATAGAATCATAGCCCTTGGCTGTTCTAGGCAAACCAACAATGAAGTCCATACTGATATCTTCCCACTTCCATGCCGGAATTGGCAAAGGTCGGAACACATCCGGCAGTCTTCGATGCATAGCTTTAACCTTTTGACAAGTATCACATCTTGCAACGTATCGAGCTATCTCGATTTTCATTTTGGTCCACCAGAATCTCTGCCTCAAGTCTTGATACATTTTATTACTACCTGGATGAATCGAGAATCTGGTTAAGTGAGCTTCATCAAGAATCAACTGTCTGAGCTCCGGAACTTTCGGAACAACCAGACGATTCTTGAACCATAACACGTTATTATCATCAAGGCGGAAACAAGATGCTTGCTCGATCGGACTTTTTCTCTAATATGGTCGAGGCCTTTGCTTTCTCATTTGAGCTGCAATAATCGCTCTTGAATAGAAGAGTGTCTTTGTGATATCATTCAAAGGCTACCCCGAGGAATCATGTCAATATTTAATCTTTCTAATTCTTGACACAAACTCAAATTTCTTTGGTGTGACGGCAAGACAATTGCCTTTGGTTCTTTTCGACTAAGAGCATCAAGAACCACATTGGCTTTGCCAGGATGATAATGTACTTCAAGATCATAGTCTTTAATTAATTCAAGCCATCTTCTCGCCTCATGTTCAGCTCAGACGTGTAAAGATATATTTCAAACTTTTGTGATCACTATAGATATGACAAGGATTACCCAAATGGATAGTGCCTCCATATCTTGAGCATGCACGATTGCGGCTAACTCAAGATCATGAGTTGGTTAATGCCCTTCATCTTTGTTTCAAGCGCCTTTGAGGCATAAGCAATGACTTTGCCTTCTTGCATCAATACATACCCAATGCCGATGCCAGATGCATCACAATAGATATCAAATGGCTTTCCAATATCCGGCTGAGCTAGGATTGGAGTAGTAGTCAAAAGATCTTTCAATTTATGGAATGCTTGCTCACATTCAAATGACCATCGAAATTTGGTTTGGTTCTTTAGAAGTTCGGTGATTGGCTTGGCTATTTTGGAGAAGTCAGGAATGAAACGGCGGTAATATCCCGCCATTCCGAGAAAGCTACGAACTTGATGAACACTGATAGGTGGTTTCCAGTTAAGGATGTCTTGAACTTTGCTAGGGTCAACTGGAACACCCTCGGCAGACAAGACATGACCAAGGAATTTGACTTCACTAAGCCAAAACTCGCATTTACTAAATTTGGCATAAAGCTGATGTTCTCGGAGACAAGTCAAAACAGTACGGAGATGCTCCGCATGTTCTTCTTTGGTTTTGGAATATATAAGGATATCGTCAATGAAAACCACGACGAAGCGATCGAGCTCAGGCATAAACACCAAGTTCATCAGATACATAAAATGGGCTGGAGCGTTAGTAAGCCCAAATGACATAACCAGGTATTCATATAGGCCGTATCTAGTGGTGAAGGCGGTTTTAGGAATATCTTCAGGCCTGATTCGGATTTGATGATAACCAGACCTAAGGTCAATCTTGGAGAACACCTTGGCTCCAGCAAGTTGGTCAAAAAGAAGATCTATACGAGAAAGAGGATATTTATTTTTGATGGTCACCTCATTCAGTGGACGATAGTCCACACACATCCTCAAAGTCTGATCTTTCTTTTTCACAAAAATAGCAGGACAACCCCACGGTGATGAACTAGGCCCGATAAAATCTTTGTCCAATAATTCTTTCAACCGAAGTTTTCAATTCTCGCTAACTCTTTTGGGGGCATCCTATAAGCTCTTCGGGATACCGGTGCAAGCATGACAGACTTCAACTCAATCACAAACTCAACGTCTCTCTCTCGGTGGTAACCCGGGCAAATCATCGTGGAATACATCCGGGAACTCACGGACCACCGGTATATCTTTGATTTCTTGCACTGAAGTTGCATTAACTGTCTCAACTACTCTCTTGGGAGTTGGGAATTGGATAAGAAGAGGAGACTGATTATCAGGCAAGAACAACTTAATGGTTCTATTCAGTGCATCTATCACAGCGCCATAATGGCGTAACCAATTCATGCCAAGGATCACGTCTATATTCTGATCCTTCAGTACTATCAGATCCGTGGGATAAAGATACCCACCAAGAGATATAGGGACCTGATATACCATTTCCCGTGTGTGTATACGCCCTCCCGGCGATTGCACCAAAAACTCATCTTTAATTTCTTTTATAGGAATTTCATACTTTGTAACAAAAGTACGGTTGATGAATGTATGTGATGCACCAGAATCAAATAACGTAATTGCTGGATGACTAGCAACAGGGAACATACCCATTAAAATAGGCTCTCCTTCAAGGACATCCCCAGTCTGGACTTGATACACACGTCCAGTTTCCTTCCGGCATTCACCCTTGGAGCCTGTTGCGAACCACCAATGCCCTGACTCTAGTGCTGCTGACTGCCGGATCCATGTTGAAAATTGGAAATATTTCTTTTGGGATACGGATAGTTTCAAGCAATGTGTCCGGACCAGTTACAATTGAAACACGGACCGAGACCAGTGGGAGGATTCTGGGAAGTGGGTGGGGTTGTGTTTCGAACACCCTGGGTGCTCGGCTGCTGGGGATAAGTTACGGCAGCAGGGTGAGTGTACACCTGTTGCCTTTGGGCTTGCTGCTGCTGTGGTGGGTAGGGATAGGATTGATGGCTTTGCTGGGGTTGCGGATAACGGAACGGCTGGCGATTGTGCTGAGTGGGATGAAAGATAACCTTCTGGCGCTTTTGGATTCCGCCAGATGGTCTAGGAAAAGCACGCCTTTCTTCGTTCTTCTGTTTTAGCAGGGATCTTTCATAGGAGATTGCAATATCCACTGCCTTATAGGAGGTGGCATTTGGATTTGCGGTAAGGTGGGTTTCAATATCACTCTTTAAACCCCTGAGAAAACACTTCTTCTTTTTGTCGGTATCCACATGTTCCGGTGCATATTGTGATAGATGACTAAACAAGTTCACATACTGCACCACTGATCGTCCACCCCTGTTTGAGCTAGAAATTCTTCCATCTTTGTTTGCATCACCCCGTCGGGGAATAAAATCTTGACGGAATGCATCTTGGAACATGGCCCAAGTGACTTGCTGTCCGACTGGCTGACGTGCTAGAAAGTTTGCCCACCATGCTGATCGACGGGGGCCTCTCAACCTGTTGGGCGGCAAACTTGGGTTTCAACAGGTCTGGACAACCCTCTAACAGGTCAAACTTTTGATCTATGATACGAAGCCAGTCATTAGCTTCTAAGGGATCCTCAGCCCTAGTGAAAACTGGCGGACGGGTTTCTGTAAAGTCCGCATACGTGATCTCATCGTGATTACGACGGCCACGATTCTCTTGGGGTGCATCGCGATTTTGCTAACTCATTTCCCGTAGCGAGACCGGGCATTCTCGATGGTGGCATTTACTAAGGTCGCCCACCGCTTCAGCCAAAGAGCGTGGTGTGCGGGTGGTGGTACTGCGGGGCCTCACCTCTCTCTTGTGAAGAAGAAGTAGCGAGAATGATCGGACATCTGTTATAGACAAGATCATATTTATTCACAAGCAGATTTATTGAACTTTAAAACAGTAGTACAAACCAGTCACACATGGGTTCACTTATTCATATTACAGGTCCGCTCGTAGGCCGGACATACCCAAAGTTGACTATTTAGCACATAAGGATAACTATATTACACATTCCTCTCGGGGAACTCAGGCATCTGAATCATTGCCGCGACGGACTCGTAGTCCTCGCCCCGCCTCGGGCTCCTCGGGCCGGTGACGGTGTCGGTGACTCCACGGATCCCAAGTCGTCCGCGGGCTACCTCTGCGGGTATTAGGGTCGTGGAGATTGTATGCGATGATGGACTTCCTCGTGTAGAGCTGTATTGTAGGCTTGGAGATCATCTATCGAGGCACGCAACTCGCTATGTAATCGCACCGTCATTCCTTTGATGCCTCACCCTCCGACTCTGGCGAAGGCGGGCAATGGTCTGTTGGAGCTTGTGGATAGTCCGAAGGTCCGGATTGCTCCTGCCTTAGGCGATCGGCTAATTCGACTTTAATCCTCGTCCTTCTCGACAAGTGCTATCCCGCTCCTTGGTGACGGTAGCTAACTCAGCGGAACAACTTCGGCTATCTTACGCATTTTAGTTATCTTCTTCTTAGGTTTTGCTCGCTCGGGCTGGCCTCGGCATCATTGCGGCGTGGTGCCAAGCGGGTGGCGGGGTACACCCTTAGAGCCCGGTCATCTTGCGGGCCGATGCTTGGTACGTGCCATCCTCAGAGGGAAGTAAAGATAGAGACTATAAGATTGAGAGCCTTAGGGTTAGCAAGAATAGGATTGATTTTACTTAGCCCAACCACTTTTTTATCGGGGATTATGAATTTAAGCAAGTGAATTTAACATGATGCATGATCGAACCTACGGATCAAGCAAAAACTTTTTAAACTCATATAAGCATACTTTTAGTAATATAGGGCAAAAAGAGAACAACATGATACTCCGCTTAAGACTCTTTTAAAATAGCACCTAGAAAGGCTACTAGAAAGAATTAAGACGGAGCGTAAGCAATTTGGACTAAACCAAGTTAACTTTTTGGATCCAAAACATTTTGAACTTTTGAAAAGTAATACCGTGAGTATCTTTGTAAGTACCACTCGATACCCTTTGTGGCAGAACCTTCTAAATTATATGGCCCACAAGCACGACATTGTCCCTAAGACCTCATCGGGCAATGCTTGTACACCACATAACCTAGATTGTTCCGTTGGGTGGATCCCCGATAAACCACGATTTCTCTGGATCGATAATTACGAGAGACATCACAAGATACAACAACAGTTTTCATACACAAATACGGAGTAGCGGAAGACTTACAATAACTTAATTTACAAACCATTTGATAAACTTATACAAACCAGTGTTATTATTACAAAACAGCGGAAGTATCATTACCTAACCTTATTACATTCACACAACAAAATATGCCCTGCCCACGGCCCACACAACCTACTCTTCCTCAGCAGACTCTTCCTCGATCACCGTCATGCAACAAGGGCCGTAGCACACTTGTTCACACACGGTTCACCCTGCAAATGAGGGTTTAACAAACCCCGAGTACAAAAAGTACTCCGCAAGACTTACCCGACCAAAAATTGGGGAGAAGACTCAGGAATGCTGGCTAATAGGAATCAAGGTGAGGCTTTAGCAAGATCAAAAGACACCTTTTGTGAAAAGAGACTAAGCCAGTCCTTACTATAGCAAACACTTGTCAAACATGTAACAATTTCTAAAACTTTCCAGTCTCACATTTTCATCATTACTACGATGCTGGTGCGAGGATCAAGTCTCCCATATCGTGAAGCAACGACGATTCGAAGCGCTTTATATACCCAGCTGGGGCTTCCTAGCCACACAATGTATGCAGAACCAAACATCTTACATACATCAACTCACGCTTGTATTTCTCCCTGCAAGAACGGGTCCTAGCCACGAGAGCACGGTACACCATCTCCCTACGCTGTCTTTACGTCGACGGTGCGCTCGTAGTGTGGGTACCCGCTAATTCCCGTCCCGGTATCCGTTCTTGTCAACGGATAGTACAAGGGAGCTTACCGCCATTAGCATGCGACTAGTACTATCCAATAACCTCATGATCCAAGGACCAAGGCAACGAACGGTGCTTAACCGACTCACAAGTGGACGACACTACACCAGGGCTCTAGCCCATCCTGGTGCAAGTCTGTAACACCCCTGGTGTTACGCGCTTAACCTCTGGCCAAATCGTTTCATAAGCAATCATAATTCTATGCTAATGCTTGTGTGGAAGTGTGTAGATGATTGCTTGTAGCTTGGAAATGTCAATAAAGTTATTAGGTAAAAGTTGATTGCGATTGCCCTTTTATATCACTTAAGGTTTAAAATCAATTTTTATCAAGTAAAATTAATATAGAACCAGCATTTATCTCCTAAGTAAAGTTCGTAGTACAACTTTTGTAGAGCACAATGCAACTCGTCTCATAGGAAAATAATATTGTTAACTGGTTTTTCAAGTGGCTCAGAAATGTAGCTTAATTAGGGTTTCAGCCCTAGACTTAGTGTTCCCCCCCCGGTCTGGAACCTGCTTGACAATGCCAGGTTGGCAGCAGTTTTCTGCTCAAATTAAGTCAAGTAGTGACCTATGTTTTAGCCCCTGACAGCAGCCTAACGTACCAGCTAAGGTGTAGTGAAGTCGGTTTGGTTTGAAACTCGTTAGATTAGTTGGTGTGCACGCTTTAAAATCCGTGCACGCAACATGTTTCTGCCGGTCCAACGGTTGGGCGCGGTCGCCGGCCTTCGCGCGCTGTCGTGACAGGTCGAAGTCCCACTCGCCCCGGCCGGCCCGTGCGACGCCACCGCCGACAGGGGTTGGCCCCGGATGCTGCCCAACCTCGAGTAGGGCAAATGCACCCGTTTGCGTCGTATCGCCCGCGTCCAGCTGCCGTGCTCACGTCACAGGCGCTGCGCTTCGACGAGGCCCCCGCCCGCGCTGCGTTTGCCACGTTGCTCACGTCTCACCGCTGGCGGTACCCGATTTGCTTTCGCTATGACTTCAGACCGCCCGTCTTGCGTCGCTGTTTTGTTTGGCTTTCGCCCGATTACGTTGCCTGGCCGTCGCATCACATCGCCTTGCCATGCTAGCCAGCGAGGGTGGTACAGCCATGCGCTATGGCGCTGACCTCGTGCCACTTTCGCGTATGCATGCGCTCTTCGTTCCTCGTGCTGCGTATGCACGCCCGTGGTAGCCGCCACGCGGCGTGACGTGAGCTGTCCATCAGCCACCGCACGACACACGCCTCTCGAGCTTCAGGGCGGACGCGCACTCCCTTTTAGCGTCAACACCATGCCGCCTCGTTCCCAAATTCGTGAAGCTCACTGCCCCTCTTCATGATTGCTCGAGCCGGTGACAAGCCCGAGAGGTTAACTAGCCAACTCACTCCCATAGAGCCTCTATCGCTCGTTTCAGCCCGCCAATTTGGCATTCTCCTTGCCTGGCGTTTGCGGCCAAAGTCATGCATTCGACTTGGTGAGTTACCCTCCCTCAGTTCGCTTCAATTGTTTGCCACTTTGTCACCCCTTCTAACCTAAGCGTGCTATTTCGGCCCTTTTTTCGCGGAGGCAGGTGCAGTGGCGACGGTGGCGGTGTCCGCAGGGTGAAAGCACCGCCGACCTCACCTGCGCTTCGGGTCCAGCTATCTACGCTCCGTCTCCGCCTCAACCAACACCTTAGCCGGACTCGTGGTAAGCTCCGGTGCTCAAGCGCTAGTTGTCAAGCGTGTGGTTTCCCTAGTTAGCCCGGGCGGCCGAGTTACCCGCCGTGAACATGTGATTCTTGAATCCACCGTAGTCCGCGCCGTGCTGCGTGGCGCCACGTTAAGTGCACGAGGCATGCTTGCGAGTCCTAGGCTTAGGTCGCTGCCCGATTCGCGGCTGTCGGCGAGGTTCTTGTCGGCCCTACCGAGCCGCCCGCTGCTCGTCGCGTCGGCCTTGAGCCTTGTGCTTTCGAGGACCTTCCGTCACGAAGAGCAAGTCTCAGCGGGGCTTAGGTGCAAAGTGCTAGTCTTTGTAATAGTATCGCCCGAGTTAGTGGTTAGTCGAGCTCAGGATCTTTTTTTGCAAAAGCGCCGAGCCTTGGGCTCCTTCCACCGCGGGCCTCCACAAGCTCGTGGGCCGAGCCCATGCTTGGAGCCGTGCCGGGCTGTTGCCTTTTTTCTTTTCTAAGTCTTTTGGAAATAGCTTTTCTTTTTAATATCTGAGCTAAACTTTGAAAAATCATAGAAAATAGAATATAAGTCCAAAAATAGTAAAACTAGTTTTGTTAGCTTTCTAAAATCATGATCTATCTGTTGGTATAGTTTGTTCATGCAGTTCATTTACATTTCAATTGGGGTATTTAGTTGCGCTAGTGTGCTTTTTCCTTAATAGATTAATTTAGAAGATGATTTATTAGGGCAACTAGATGATAGATTTAACTCCAAGCTTCATGCAGTAGCTTCATTGTATTATTATGTGCTCTCTGAAATTTTGGTAGTTCTAGAATAAATGGTTAAATAAGGTAGCTAAGATACCCCCTAGTTATAATATGTAATAAAATGATTAGAGAGTGGTTACAACCTAGTGCTTGCCATGAAACAATGTTTTTGGAAGTTGACACCTAGCCAATCGTGTTAGTCATTAGAGCTAGCTGTAGTTTAGTTATGCGTGCTTTATTTTAAGAGTTCTTTGTTGCCATGTATCTTGATTGCGTGGTATGTTTTCTCCCTTGCATTCATACGTTGCATCGTTACATATCATAATAGGAACGATGATGGACCGATGCAATCGAAGGACTTGGTATTCTACTTGGACGATGGTGCCTTGGTGTTTTATTGGATGATGGTGTCATGGTGGACTTGCTGCAGAAAGGGAATACTAACTTTTGGTTATCTTTTACCCAGGCAAGCCCGGTTCATAACCCTACTATTCTGCACTTTATACTATTTATTTGTGCATTAAGTTTTGAGGAATTGAATGAAACCCACTTGCATATATATCCTTATCCTATGAGTCTTACTAGTATGGTAGGATCGTGTAGATTGCTATGCCACAGTGTTCAGTAGAAGTCGAAAGTGATTGCCTGTCACTTTCATGAGAGATAGGTTTAGATACTATTGTTATCATGCTACTATCACATGGATTATATATGGTTAATAAATGGAGACCGGGCGGGACGGTATCATGGACCGTGGATGAGCGTTGGGCTTGTTGGGCAACAGAGCGAGGCTCTGGTTGCGTTTGTCCCGCCTGTGTCAATTAAGGACCGATCGTTGCTAAGGGTTGAAGGTCAAGTCACAGATCTCCTTATCCCGAACACATACTTGTGTATGGGCGCTCGGAAGGCTTGCTTTCTCTCTTGTCTTGGGTTTCGGCTTCATTCGGACCGATCAGTATAGGGGTGGTATATTAGGGTTTTTGAGGGTCCTTGCACCGCATTACGGCCGGCCCGTAATGTCGGGGCTTGAGTCCCAGTTTGGGCGGGGATCCGAGCCCGAGGCGTGAGAGTAGGCAATTTGTTCTTTGTCCGTATCTAGGATGCGGAT